>JAHHUM010001822.1:0-192683 GCA_036173005.1 Crenichthys baileyi | reverse complement strand
CATAATTGCTGGGGTATTTACAAGACGTTTTCCAAATAAAGTCTCAGGTGCTAAATAACGGGAATTATTATTCTCACATGAGATGCAGGTTGTCTGTTCTGCCTATAGCACATCATGAATTCAGATTATTAATGTGAATATCTGACAGCCATATATTTCTGAAATGTATTGCGATAAAATATTTACCCTATTAAAAATATAAAAATGTGTTTATGTTCAAAGTAAACTAGTGGTAATAATGTTATTATCGAATGTCTAAATGAATCAAACAGGGAGTACTTTTCATTTGAAACTGTTTATATTGCTGTATCCATATAGTTAACAGCCTTTGCCGAATGTCTCCCCTTCTCTTTGCCCTCTTTCCTGTCTACCTACTGTCAAAAAAAATGGAAAATAAAGGCCTCTAGTGCCACAAAAATATATAAAAAAGAAAAAAAAAAGAAAATTAAATTTCTGAATAAACTTAACAGAAAGGGCTTTTATTTTGAAGAATCAGAAAGAAAATATATCAGCCAATCCTGTACTTTGAAGATAAGCCTTGTCTTGTCTTGTCTTGTTTTGTCTAGTAAGTGTCCTTTTTTTTCCACCAAATGTAAAATGCAAACACTTTTCATTATGGGCAAAACTTTGGGCATCTAAGGGCAAAAAATACTTTCATCTGACTGTAGGGCATGTCTCCAAAAATAATGGTATTTTTCACTAAGTGTATTTAAAAACTGTAATCTGAATTTTAATGTTCCATTGGAAGTAAATGACTTCTTCCTCTTTGGGTGGCCATTCAGCCCATGTATTGTGTTGGTTTCATTGTATTCAGCCAGCACTTTAACAAGGTATTTGCACAAAAACACATTCATCTCTGTGCATTTCTGAATTTAAAAACAGGAATAAAACATTTTCTAAAAAATTTCAATATATAATTTGGTAATGCTAAGGGTCTTTATCCCTACCCCCCACGTTCTCATGTCTTGCTGTTTTTTTTTCCTGTTCACATTCTACCTCAGCTCCCCTTTGACCCTCTCCCTCCCATCTGGAGGCTTGGCCCTCAGTGGGTGTGTGTGATGTCACCAGAGGTATTGTACTGAGCAATCTCGAGCCATGCTTTACATTGCACTTGCTCTGGCATTGCTCCCATAGATGCCTTTGGAAAAAAAATCTCCTTTGCTAGGCTTGTATTCATAGGCAGTTGAATACAAGCCTGGCTATGTGTGCATGCGTGCGTGCGTGCGTGCGCGCGCGTTTGTGTGTGTGTTCAGTTGATGTACTATAAATGTATACCCCGTACTCTCCCCTTCTTTCTGCGGGAGGGAGTCCCCTCCTTTTTGTTATGAACTAGGGGGTACCAGTCCAAAATGCATAGTTTACATTCCGGGGTTAAGGAGGGCCATATGGGGCTGTCCTAGGCAACAATAGTCTTGTTTTTGGCAATCTCTCACACACTAATGAGCAAAAACATTTTCAGAAAAACCCAAATTCAGATTCTCACCAGGCTCTTGTCCTTTACAGTATATCACTGTTATTTAGAGTGGCTTAGGTGGAAAATTGATATAGGCTGTGTTATTTATAAAACTTATTAACTGACTGTAGATGTTCATCGGTGGTGTTAGGAGGGGTATATTCTTCGAGAAAAAAAGCAGGAGTAAAGGGATTCGACTTATGAGAGAAATAAAATAGTGTGGCAGCAAGAACTGTAATATAATTCCTATCTTATAAAAAGTCCAGGTTTTATATTTAGGACAGACTGGTACAGTGTTTCTAATGTAAAACCGTGGCTGAAAAGATGGAGTACAATTACAGAACATTGTTCAATCTGTGGCTGCATGATATTAAAACAAAAAGTTGCAATATAGTTGTTGAAAACTGAGACAAACTCATGTTTTTGTGGCTCTTTTCCTTGTTTTCTATCATCACTATTTCCTCACTACCTTCTGTGAGCATAAACATTTTGTAATCGATATGAAATTTCTACATCAGGGACAATGGAAGTCTATTCAATTGTCCAAATGTCTTGTTTTATGTGTATTCATGAAACATAATAAAGTAAAACAAACATTGCAGCAAAGACGTTCTTATGGATTGTAAAATTAAACGAATTGCTATTGCCGCTGGTAACTCTGGAGGAGATGTAGATATCCACAGCTCAGGTGGGAGAAGCTGTTTACTGAACAACAATGAGATGCTTATGCTTACTCCCCAAAACTGACATTCATAGAAGACTGGCAACAAGAAATGGGCAGTTCAAAGACAGCTGGAAGAAGTCCACTGTGCTGTTTGTCACAACAATTTTAATATGTATATTTTAAATGTGTTTGGCATCTTAAAATGTCTATAATATTGGGAATCCACTTATTATGTTAATTATAGCTACATGAGTCAGAAGTGTAGAGTTACTTCCTCATAAGTCCACTGTTTCTCAGATGATAGGATTTGGGTTAATCACACTTCTTACAGCGAGAGATTTATTTAAATGCAGAATTTGCTGATGAGGCATTTGTTCTTGTTCCTATATCCATTTACTGCACAATCTGTTTCTCTGTGCTGCTTCTTAAATCGTGAATAGTGTTAATACCCAGTCAAAGCTTATTTTATTTAGTTATTATTTAGTTATTATTAACACCTTTGACCTTATGCGTCAGTTTCAATGATTCACGCAACAACATTTAATGTGTTTAAAGATCAAATAACCAGCTTGAATACTCCAGATTTTCTGATTAGTCTTCTAATAAATATTGAAATCAATACGTGACCTGCGCTCCAGATTCCAAATCCTCATTGTTTTTAATCCTGTACATGCGTGCCTACTCAAGGTGCATGCTGTCAGTGTCATCAAACTGTCTTACGGCAGGGAGGGTGACTCATAGCTTTGTTTGTGTAATCGTGACATGCACTGGTGACTCCGATCGTATGATCGATACTGATGCACAAATGTTACATACCTGCGTTAGTTTAAGGGTTGAATTTCTTTGTGTTTAAACAGCTCTGCTAATCCAAAGGCCAAAGTAGGTCAGAACTTTTTGTTTCTATTATTGCTTAATAGTTCAAGGGCACATATCTCAACTAAGGAGAATAACAGATGCAGAGGGACTGATGCATTTAGGAGAAATCTCGTTTGGATTTTCTTTTATTTAAGTCCCTTACATTATCTGCTAGGCATGAGAATGATTCAGCCTTCTCTTTAAGAAAGAACAACAATAGGAATTGTTATTTTTATAATCACTCTTTGCTGCTTAGGCAGCTCTAGTCTGTGTCACTGGTGTCCCTTGTCTTTGTTCAGTGTGGCTTTTTATGTACCATGTGTCTAGTGGTATATAGCTCTTTAGCTGCTCCAGCTTACCTGTTACTATTAATACCTAGAGATTACCCTGTGAGTTACAGGCACCTGTGATACGACTGTCTGACACGTTTTCAGGAAAATCTCCACTAAGATGACGCTAAAGGTTTCAAGGGGTAGCTTGAAACAGAGAACTGGGTTAGGACCACCATCTGCTTGGGTTCTGAGTCTCCACTCTTCTCCCAGGGTCTGTGACCTTGACTGTCAAATGAAATGCAAAATGTACTTTCATCTGGAAAGAGAACTTCGGACCAGTCAGCAATCCAGTCATTGTTCTTCTTAGTTCTGATAAAATGCTTCTGACTTTTATCTGGTTCAGCAGTGGCTTAACACGAGGAATGTAACAGTTACAGCTCATGTTCTGGATATCTCTGGTTTTGGTGACACTTATACCTCTGACTCTAGATACAATCCACACCTTTTGACTCTCCCCCAAAATCTTGAATGGGCTTCCATTCACAATTTTCTTAAGTCTGGGATCATCCTTGTTGCCTGTGCACCTTTTTCTTCCACATTGTTTCCTTCCATAAAATGCTTGGATACAGCAGTCTCTTAACAGTCAGTTTTGTAGCTTATTATGGATGCTGTCAATGACTACCTGCTGGACCACTTTCAAAATACCAGATTTTTTATTTTTTTAACAGAATTTGGGGTTTTTATTATCTGCAAAATAGAATTATCAAAATTAACTGAAATAGACACTTGAAATATAGCATTCTGTATGTACTGAGTTGTATTTTTTTTCTTATTTATTTAGTGAAACGAACGAGCTATTTGATGAAAGTATAATTTATTCAAATGCATTCGTATATGTGACACATTTTATGATGCTTATGGCTGTCAGCTGTGCAAGTTTAATGTTAAAGAGGAGCTTTGCTCATTGTTTAAAGGAATTATTATGTGTAACATTGTGGTTTGTTCTGACTGTATTGTATTAGTTATTAAGGACATTCATATTATTTTCTTGTCTTGTGCGTCATTGTAATGCATTGACAAAAATTGCTCATTTCTGTAACATGTCAAACAAAGAAAGCATTCTGCATGTATATGTTTTGTTCTGCAGCATAACAAACTAATCTCTGTGTTAGTTTTCATGTCCTGTTACTATTCTGAGGTTTCATGAGTCTATGATTAGAGCTTGTCTCCCCCTAGTGGCACGCTCTATTTGAAATGGCATACTTGTGAAATGTGAATACGCCAGGTTCATGATGAAGTTTTAAGACTTCTTTTCACAAAATGAATAATTAGTTAAAATATGAATCACCAGTGCAGAATGTAGTTTAAAATTGTGCAAAGTTAGACACCCACTTTACCCAGATGATTAAAGTTTTGTAGCGTAGTGCAATTAAATTAGAATTTCCCCCTCAGCTGAGATGACACTTCTTGAATTTCAATGTGCCTAGAGGTTTTCCAAAGGGCTTTGAGGATGGATTCTTCTTCTGGGGGGAATTTATCCTCTTGCCTTTTAAATACATTTAAAAGCTGGATGTTTGAAATGTGAATTAAAAGCTGATGCTGGTTCCTCGGCTGGCAGTTCCAGTGGTAAGGAGTTCAGAAGTCTAATGGGCAGGTTTGTGCCTGCACCTGATTTCTCTGAAGATTAGGTTCACTGGGCAGAACAATGTATGCAGACAAGACTGTCTTTCTGATAAAGCAACTGGGCAAAACTAGGTAACTATCAGTACATCTGTGTGTCATCTTATGTGTGTGTATGGATATACATACACACCTACCAATGCAGATAGTGAAGGTAGGGGAGTAATAGGAACATATTTTAACTATAGTGCAATCCAAACATGCTCTTGTGTTTTTTTTTCTTTAAAAACGTCTTGTCAGATACAGTGACTCAAAAAAATATTTATACCCCTTTTTTTTCACAATTTGTCATTTTGCAGCCACAATGGGATTTTACTTGATAGACCGAAATAAAGTAGCAAATACTTGTGATGTGAAAGGGACTCAAAGCACTGTTTAAGAAATAAATGCCAAAAATGTATCAGCCCTTTTTCCGAAAGAAATTTAAGTGCAGCCGGTAAATACAGCTGTTGTGTGATGGTCTCAGGGCTTTGTTAGAGAATAATAGAGAACATGTCAGGGATATAGATGTAAAGAAGTGTAAATCAGGATTACAATATAAAACAATATCCAGAACATTGAGTATTTCACAGACCACTGTTCATTCCAACACCTGAAAACTGAAAGAATGTGGCACTGCCAACCTTCCAGGACATGTCCGTCCATCTAAACTGACACACTGAGAAAAGGAGAGCAATAATCAGAGAAGTGGGCATGAATCCAATGGTAACTCTGGAAGAGGTGCAGAGATCCTTAGCTCAAGTAGGTATAACTGGTGACAGGTCAACTATAAATTAAGTTCCTATGCATCTTAGCTCTGAAACTAACTACCTGAGAACCTTAAATATGCTGAAAACATTCTTGCTTACAACAGCTTTTGACCAAGACTCTGAATAATGAACTGTTTGAAACATTTGTTTCTTTTTTGCCATTAATATCTGTATTTTACCATATCTTCCTTTTATGCAATTCCTTTTTATTTTCCTTTTTTGATGTTCTTTAAAGCACTTGAATTGCCTTTTGTATGAATGGCGCTATATAAATAAACTTGCCTTGCCTATAGATGTGCAAGCCATTTTGGAAGAGTGGCAAGGAGAATGCCATTGTTGAAAGAAATTCTTTCAGCTTTGCTTGACTCAGTGTAATCCTAGAGGAACCTTGAGACTGGGACGGGGGTTTAGCTTTGAGCAGGAAAACGACCTTAATCATACATCCAAAACTACAATAGAACAGTTTACATTAAATTCATATTCATTACTTAAAATAGCCCAGACCTAAAATAAATTAGTTTTTTGGCAAATCTTGAAAAGTATGTTCACAGTGTATTTCCCTGTAATTTGACTGAGCTTGAGCTATTTCAATCTGATATTCTTTACACTGATTTTTTATTATTTTGAAAAGAAAAATGGGCAGACGTTTTAGCCTCTAAATAGTCTAATTTGGAAAAGACATACCCTGAAAGACTTGCAGCTGTAATTAAAGTAAATGGTGGGTTTTAGAGTATCAACTTGACTGGATGCCACACGTGTCTTCAGATTTTAATGTTGAAAACCATGTATTATTTTACTTTCACTTCACAATTATCCACATCTTTGGGTTTGACACATAACATCCCTATATATGCTTTCAAGTTTATTGGTACTTGACAAAATGTGAAGTTTTAAACTCATGAAGACTTTGGAAGAGCACTCTATGTTGCCACATTCCTTCACTGATGTGATCCATTTTTGTTTTTTGTCTGTCAGACGATGACGTGGACTTGGAGGCCCTGGTGAATGATATGAACTCGTCTCTGGAGAGCCTTTACTCCACCTGCAGCGGTCAGCATACAGAGATAACCCCACTACTGCACAATGGACAGAACACTTGTTCACAACATCACCACCACCATCAACATCATCACATGCAGCACAACCAACCACGGCATCACCACTCCTCTCAAGTGTTGAGCCATGCCTCTCCAGAGTCTCTATCCTCTGCCTCTTCAAATTTGGACCCCCCTCAGAATAAGCTTAGACGCTCACAGCCCATGCACATCCTTGCTGTCAGGTTAGTGTGAGACCTAAACGTTTCTTATTTTCTTAGAAATTACATTTTTATGTTTAATTAATACACTTCTTTATTAAGTTAATATGAGGTTTTACGGCTGCCTGCATGCTTGCTAGCTATGAAGGTAATATTAGATCAAAAGCTGTAGAAACGAGGACTTTTTAGCTTGCATACTTTTGTAGAAAAGCCTAAAAAAACGTATTCAGGTGATTTGTATTGTTTTGGGGTTTTTAATTTTACTTTTTCATTGCGTTACTGTGTGCTCTTCCAGGATATCTCGAGCTTGTTATGTTTAGGAAACAAATTTATCTTGATATTTTTTGTCTTATGAATCTATACTGAAGGCTGAGTGATGAAGGTTTTTCCTTGACCAGTGTCAAAGTTTAAAAGTTAGTGCACCTAATGGTTGATTGATGAAGCTCATTTATTTGTTAGTTTTAGGCCTTTAAATATAACAGATTAGTGGCATTACAGATTAGATATTGATAAAGACAAGAAAAACACCAATGGCTGTAACTTAATCCAGGGTTTATTGGAAGCCCACTACAGATCCTTATACTTAAAGTTTTAGTACTAATAAATGTATTACTTAGGTGTTATCATTTTGCCTGTAAACACAAAATTGTTTCTTTTAAAGTTAGCATATATCTTTTTACAGAAAGGAAATCCTCTGTGGAGTTGATTAACTTTTTGGTATGAAGTTAATTGAAAAAAATGATCTAGTTTCAGTGAATTTTAGCTCAGTTTACGTCAGTAATTCATATAGTCTCAAATCACAACAAAAGTACTCTCTAGTCACTTTACATAAAAAGGAGACTCCGTTCAAATCCAATTACATTAATTTCATTCACAGTTAGGTTCGTGTTGCATCCAAAAAGTTCAACAAGATGAAACCAGCAGATTGTATTGAATCTTGAGATCGCAACAATCCCCCATCCTAAGCAAATACGGGACAACAGTGGGAGGGAACAGCTTCTTTTAAACAGGTAGAAATCATGACCAGAATCAGGATCACAGTTGGCGGTCTTCTGCCTTAACCAGCTTGCAGAAAATACATATAGACAAACACGGATGCTGTTGGCAATAAATACCTGCTGAGTGAAAGAACAAAAACAAAGTTAAAAATAAAAAGTGGTTGACATCAGGAGTTAATGGGAAAGAAAAGGTGCTAATCCACTCTTCTAGCAGCTAAGGCCCATAGCAGCAGAACTGACAGCATGTTTAACTTGAACCAGACAGGTTTTTAGCCTAGCCTTGAAAGTAGACAGAATTTCTGTCTCCCTGTTTTAAGCTTGGAGCTGATTCCGCAAGAGAGGAGCCCGATTACTAAAAACTGTGCTTTTCATGCTACTGTTAGAAACTTTAGCAGCCCCAAGTAACCCTGCAGTCTGACAGAGACAATTGCTCTGTAGGGAATATAAGAAACTGTGACTTATTTAATGTAAGATAGAGCTTGGTCATTCAGAGCCTTATAATTAAGAACAAAGACCGCCTTAGGATAAACTAAGACTAGAGAAATGTGATCTCTCCTTTTAAATCAGAACTTCTGCTGCAGCATTTTGGACTTTTATAGTCCAAAATTTGCTAGTTATTTGCCCCAGATTGTCTAGTTGAAATGTACATTTCTACCATCCCCTTAAACCTGAAAACGCTGGCAAAGGTTAAAACATCTCTGTAATAAATATCCTAACTAATTTAGTGTGCTGTAGTGTTGTCTAACCTTTATAGCTTGGGTTATTAGAGTTACTATGCTTTACATCAATGTTATGGGCAAACAATTTAATCCTTGTCTATACAGATCAGAACAATTTGCATATTCAGGTACATTTGGACGAACTCCCAGTGGACTCACCTTTCAGTTTATAGCGATTTTGTTCAACCGCTCTACCAAAAAGACGTTCACCCCGATTAAAGGTAATTTATCTTTACTCTCTTGTTAATTAACTTGTATTTATGATGAAGTCCTTTTGCTCCAGGTTGATCAGTTTAACTAAGCAGCCAATGTTAGAGTTCTAGTTTATACCAGTTTTCTACAACTCACCAAGCTGATGAATATTTCATAAGCTGCAGAAACATCATGTTGTTCTGGATCCGTTTATCTGAAGTTTGAACCTTGTGACTTTGTTGTGACTGGGAGACAGACAGAATCTGTGAGCCTTCTAAATGACGTCCAAAGATTTCCCTTAAGCACAAGTGGATTCTAGTCAAGGTTGTCAGATATGTGGTTAAAATAGAAAGATCCCTGACAAATCCCTTGAGAGAGCCATAACAAAGGCACAGAGAAATTAGGGAAATTACACGACATCTTACCAAGTAGTTCTTTCTCAATTACATTGTAGAGTCCTATATGCAGATTTGTTGATAAATAAATGTTGAATCCATTTTAATTCATACAATAGGAGAGGTGCGCAACTTGTATTTACCTTCTTCATTTAGATAGATTTGTTTTTGGATAATTATGGGGGGAAGCGTGTCTTTTGCAATTTAACACATTTTTTGTTATTTTGCATGCAAAAAAATATGTGGACTTGCCAAAAGTTAATGGGAGATAGATACCACCAATTAAAGACTTTCTTGAAAAAAAACGAAAAACAAAAAACTCGCCTAACAATAATTTTAAGTGTATAAAACCCCCAAATTTTCAAAAACAGCCAAAAGTTAACAAAAAATGTAGAATTCTCCAGATGGACCAAATATATCTATGAATAAAACCCAACTAAAAGGAATTAGATAATTTCTTTTTACACACTTTTTTGCACACCTTAAAATGCAGTTTGCTCCATATCATAAAATATTTTATTTGTTTCTGTAAAATAATTCAAAAACAAATAACTGTGATCTCCAACTTAATAGTTATGAGGGAGACATTAAATCATTTGTTCATTTATTGCATCAATTAAGAGGATTGGCGTGGTTAGCATTGCTAACAGCAGTCCCTTTGTGGATTCCCTGTGGAGTAAGTAGATCTTACCTGTGGGATATCCTAAAAACTTTCCAAATCAAGCATCTTCTGTGTTAGACAGAATTGGACTATTCAAAAGAACAAAACAGAGCAACTTTGCTGTAAAATGTTCAGCTGTTTGGATTTCGTAAGCCGCAGATTTGCCTTTGCACGCCAGATGTCTTGAGAAGAATGTTCCTTTGACTTTGATTCTGTTGTTAAGGTTCACAATATATTACTGCAGTTCTCAATGTTAACAGTGGGTGTCACTCTAGATCAAATCTCAGTTGGTCGCAGAAGAAGAATCTATAGAGGAAGTGTATTTCTTTCTTTTTAAATTAACTTTATTGAACAATTTCAATTTTTTGAGTTTCTAGATCATATTCTTCTACACAGATACGTTTCTTAGCATTTGCATTTTCTAGTACTTTAAAGGCTTTTACATTAGATAGAAACTTCTTTTTTTATTTGGACTTTTGTATATACGGTTTCCCAAGAATTAGAATAGTGTTCATCAAGACAGACTTTTTTTAACTTTTAGAAATAAGTCCGTATATAATATCCTTCAGCTGAGAATCTCTTGGGTGTAACCACAAAAAATGCCAAAAAGCTTAAGAAAGCATACAATGAAAAAATTGTCTATAGATTAAATATTATTGTCACAAAATGAACAACCGTTGGTCTAAACTCATAGTGCAGGAAGTGCTTTTCCACAATAGCTCCAGCTACAAAGCTTGTTAATTTGTAGCCATTTAAAAAGGTTATGCAACACTTTACAATGAATTAAATCAGTTTTTGCTTGTAAAAACTAACTTGCTTTTGGCCTACCTTGATGCTCTTCCTGTCTAGCGAGTGGTCTGATACAAAAATGGGTGATCTGCACAACTGGCCAAAATGATAGGATGGGCCCCCTACAGGCGGTGCATGACTGTGCCCTTTTGTGGCGAGACACAGTTCGGCAGGACAGAAAAGGCTGGTTTAAACCAGGTGTAACTCATTTTTGTGGCAGCTTGAATGAACAGCCAAGATGCCCCTGAGAAAATACAGCTTCCATTCTGAAGGTTCTTACACCTTTTGTGCTTCGTCTGACTTAATTTAGAAAAACCTCGCTGAAAGGGAAAATGGCTAACTTTGAATCACAAGTGACTTCCACACCAAATAGTTTTGTTGATGCTTATATATATATATTGGCCCATATTCGCAAAGATTATCAGAGTCCTCTCAGAGAGCTCCCAACTTAGCCTAAGAATTCCTGGCAAGGAGTCTTAACTTAAGAGTGATTCATCAAGCTGCTGAGAGCAACTCTGAGCGAGGAGGGAACAGAAACCTATATCTTAGCGAGGAGGTGTGGTTGATCCCGTTGCTAGATGTGACGCTGTCTTCTAAGAGCTGAGATTGGTTGTTACAAAAAAAACAAAAATTTAAAGAAATACCCTCCTAGTAATCAATTAGACTGGATTCAGAAATGTGTAAGTCATGATGATAAAACATAGCAAACCTAAATCAATTGTCACACAGCATGAAAATGTTTGAACGTACCTTATTTAGATGCTTATCATTATTTTAATCAGCTTATTGTTATGGTGGCCATTTTCCTACTTCATCTGTTTGATATTAATGTGGACACTCACCTGTCAGCATTTACTGTGATTGCATTCTTGTATAAAGCGTTAAGATTTGGAAAAACTACCAAGACAAGATTGAGAATAAAAGGTTGGGAAAACCGAACTGGACAGAGGAGTAGAGCCTGCTGTTGGCACAGCGTGGAGAAGAGAATAGAGTGTTGAAAGGTAAAATTGGTTCCAAGATCACAGTGCGAACAAAGAGGCAGGCTTGGGAGCGCATTGCCAAGTAGAGCAAAGCGTCGTTCACTCTCCTTTCTCGCAGCAGCCTGGAATGTGAGAAGCGCTGGTACCTGCTGCAATCAGAAGCTACAGAGGAGATTGCAGCACACAAGCAAGCTTCTCCGCAGACAGAGGAGCATTGTAGATGACCATTTAGGCTTAGGCTACTGACTTCATCATGTACAAAACAGCAAATACTTATTCATCTCTCTCTTTACATCTTCCCTGTATGTATATAGTGATTAGATTATTTTACTTTATTTTGTCTAGAGTGTGTGTTTATGTATATGTTTTTTTCAACTTTTTGAAAGCATTTTACGGTCTGTAAATTATATTTAGGTTCTTCTGTACTATATTGTTTGTATATTTTTCCCTTATTATTCATAGTTATTTATTAATGTTTCTATATTTATTTATCCTTTCCTAGATCACCTTACTAGAGGAGGTAACCTGTTCTGCTGCAGAAACTATTTAATTTCCCCCTAGGGGGATTATAAAGTTGATCTTATCTCTATATTAATAATTGTATGATTCTTATAGACGCTCATTTACTCAGGTTTTTAGGGGGTGGATCCCTGCAGGATCGAGCTGGCATTTTCTTATTAATTCACAGTTGCTCATTGTACAAAGAAAATCTCTTCTTTCTTTCTTAGAATTCATCGAATTCCAAGATATTGCTTTTAAAGACGTCACTAGGAGCTTTTATTTTTTAGTTTTATCAATCGGGGCAGGGTGCGTCTAAAATAGTCCGATTCTGACGACCAGACTGTTTCTCTGCCCATTTAGGTAGTTGTTAGGAAAAAAAGGTTCATCACAAAAATATCGGGTAATGTTTCTGTGTGGGATTTTTGCTTTCAGAACTAAACAGTTTAAAACTGTAACTGCCATCGGAGTATACAGCTGGAAGGACAGAAAGGAGAAAAGAAGAGCAATTCCAAGTCTAAATAGTGATTCATTTATACCTGTGGGGGAAAAGAAAATACGGCACCAAACTTCAAGCTGACACTGCCTTCAGCCTCTCAGTACGCATGCATAACCACACACTGATGTAAAGCTCAAGCCGTTTTTTCTCTCCTCATTTAAGAATAAAGCTTTTTCTGCACACTATCACCCTTTCACACCCTCTTTATAATTGGGTATAACATTTCTTCGCTGTTTCTAGTCTGTAACCTTTGAATGACCCGTTCCTCCTTGTCACTCCTCCTTTGCCTCAGACTACACCAGCAGGGGGAGAAAGTAAAAACTCTCATTTTGTTTGAGTTCTCCTTACTTGTGTGCATTCAAATGTAGGTGTGCTCGCACACACACACATACACACCCACACACTTTTGTTTTGCTATATGTAGTGAGGACCATGTGTTGACTCCCATTGACTTCCATTGATTTTCAGTCATTTTCAACCCTTTCTGTGCCCTAACCCTGACAATAACCCTAAACCTAACCATTACCAGTGCATGCCTAACCCTAACCTTAACCTAAACTCAATTCACACCTTAGTCCTAAACCTAACCGTTAGCAAAATAGGTCAATAGGACCAGCAAAATGTCCTCACTTTGGTACAAATGGTCCTCAATTTGATGGTGAAATCGGGAAAATGGTTCTCACTGTGATGCCAAGACAGGAACACACACACACACACACTCAGGCTGCAGAACTATAGCTTCATGCATACATTACACACAAACAGCTTCAAAGCAAAGCTGGTGTCAGTTCCTATTTTTTGCCCTCGGACTGTATGAGAGAAACAGAGTGGGATGATCAGGTAATGGAGCATTCTTTCTTATGAGTTCTCTCTCTCTCTCTCTTTCTGTGTCTCAAACACACACCCACACATATGCAGGCTCCGAAGTTCCTATTATACAGAACTGACCTCTGGATAACCCTACTCTCAAGCTCATATGGGATGACATCAAAAGGCCTGATCCCTTTTGAACTTGCTGGGTTCTATAGACTGACAAAGAGAATTGCAGAAAAGAGCTTTTACAATGTATTTTTAACTTCCGATCTAAAATATTACTATCAGACCTGCTCATTTGGAAAAGAAAAAAATTAAACCCATCTGTCATATGGCCCCTTGAGGCTCACACTGCATCTATGTTATTCAAAAAAATATGCTTTAATGTGATGTCTTGATTCAGAATTGATTTGTGATAAATATTTCAAGAAATTAGCACGTAAGCTATGGGAGAATATGATTTCCAGTTGCTTTGGGACTGCTCATTACGGCCAGATCAGACAGAAACACAGATGAGACTGTCTGCTGCAGTGGGTCTCTCCAGCTCTAATTTTCCATGTTTCAGCAGCTCGTTCGAAATTTTTTGTATTTCACTCTTTTTCAGAGACGCCCCACGGTCATACTTTTGGCTTTGGTTTATGCTGCTTAAATTACAAGGAAAATACTGCTAACTTCACAAAGAAAGATAAAATATAAAGGTCTATGTTCTGTTTTTGGGTGTTCAGGAAGTTGCAGGAGGAGGAGCAGCAGTTCAGAACGTCGTCTCTCCCAGCCATTCCCAACCCCTTCCCCGAGCTCTGCAGCCCGGCGAGCTCCCCGGTCCTCAGTCCTGGGTCACTACCTCCTGGAGAACCTACTTCAGGCAACCATGTGAGTCAAACATCACACATTAAGGAGGTTAAAAAAGATTTTAATATGTTTATCTGCATTACACAGAAAACACTGTCCTCGTTAGTACAGTACTCACACCCCTTCAAACCTTTTCACATTTTGTAACGTTAACCACAAACTGCATCAAAATTGCACATTTGTATGAAGCCCTCTTTTAATCTGACACCCCTAAAGAAAATCCAGTGTAACCAATTGCTTTCTGAATTCACTTAGTTGGTAAATAGATTCTCCCTGTTAAATTTCAGTATTAATCCAGCTGTTCTGTGAAGGCCTCTTAGGTTTGTTAGGGAAGATCAGTGAACAAATGGCATCTTGAAGACCAAGGAAAATATCAAACAGGTCAGGGAGAAATATGTGGAGAACTTTACTGTGTTTTAAAACAATATACCAAGCTACGGACATCTCACAGAGCGCTGTTCATCTTGTATCTAAAAATAGACTGAAACAAAAAAGAAAAACTATTTATCTCCACCTAAACTGAGGCACCAGCCAATGAGATCCATAATAAAAGAAGCTGCCAAGGGGTCCACAGTAATTCTGGATGGGCTGCAGAGATCCACAGTTCAGGTGGATGAATCTGTTGATGGGAATTATTAGTCATAGACAAAGTGTGTCAAGAAGAAAGCCATTGTTGCAAGCTAGTCATACAAAGTCCTTCTTTTAGTTTGCCATGATCAATGAAAGGGACACAGCAAATGTATGGAAAAAGGTGCTCTGGCCAAATGGAATCAAAACTAAGCTTTTTCGTTTACATGTACAATACCATGTATGGTGGAAAGGTAACACTGCAAATCACCCTGAACACACCAATTTCCACGGCGAAACATGATAGTGGCAGCTTCACGGTGTGGTAAATAGTTTTTTTCTCTAGTTAATACAAATAAGCTGGTCAGGGCTGATAGGAAGATGGACAGAGCAAAATGCAGGGCAATCCTGGAAGACGATTATGCATTTCTTTTTGTCGGTCTATCACAAAAAAGTTCAGGGGTTTATGAATACTCCGTTATTGACCCGTTTTGGGTGTCTGAACTTCTTAGATGACAGGAGTTGCAGTTGGTGTGGTTTTCTGCTGCTGTAGTCATCTGCTTCAATGTGATGTGCATTCATAGATGGAATTATGGATACCTTGAATTGTTGCCATATAATTAGCTAAGGGGCTGTTTTTGATCACATACAGTTGCACAGGTGTGCCTAATAAAGTGGCAGTTGGGTGTTTACATAGAATCACTTGGTTGTATTCCTTATTTTTTCTTAGTGGAAAAACAAAAGAAGTGAGGAGCTAAGTGTGTTTTCATATACATACCTACCTGCACACACGTCTGCACTTCTGCTGTCCTATCTGTTACTGGAAGTCAGATCCCCCCAACCCCAGTCATGTCGTTAATGGTCCTCATATGGAAGCAGCCAATTCTGGTTACGGCAACATAGAGGTTTACCGTAATATGAGGGCAGACAGTTTCTCATAAATACTCCCCCTGGCTGGGATCTGGGGCTTTTCTTTTCAAGGCTTCTACTACTGCTACAGAATCACACACTGCAGTTCCTGTTAATTCATTTCTAGCCAAAACACAAGTCTGACTTTAATATGTCCGGCTTTTTCCATCTTAGATGTCATCTCAGTTTTCACTTCGTGGATTGATGTACCCACTTCATCCACTTAGCACCAAAACCTGGAGATGTTTGGGTTTGAATTACCATCAGTTACATAAGTTCATGGTACTCGTTATTGCGGGAAGAAGCTTTGGAAGCTTCAGTTTGTTTTGCTGTCTTTTAGTGGGAATGTTTTGGGTTTTTTGTCTTTAGAGACTGTTTTAAACTCGATTTACAAGCTTTGGTACAAGCTCTGCAGCTCAGGTTGTCCTTATGGTAAATAGGTCAACATTTACTGTAGTACAAAGTTGTTGAGAATTTAATGACTTGCTGTGCCCCGGTTTTAAATAAGCAAAAGCAGGCTAGGCTTGTAAATAATTAGACGCCAGTTTATTGTAGCTTGTGGCTCAAGATTGGGAATGTCATTCTCACGTGGCCTGTTAGTAGCACAGTAAAAACCAGGGACTGAAGCAGACAGTCGAAGGATGTGGAGGGGGAAGTACTAGCAGAAGTAACTAACTTGCAGGATCTTTCAGTAATCGCCATAGCTAATTATTGAAATACTGAAATGTTTATTGTATAGTTTGTTAATTGAAAAAGAGGACATTTGGAATTGATAAAAACCTCATCTTATCTGATTGCAGGGAGTAAAATTAAACAAAACAAAAATGTTTACTACTCCACTTTTAGAAATGGATGAGCAGCAGTTCTACGTGTTCGGTAGATCACTCATCTATCGTATCTGGTATTAAAAACCCTCAAGCTAAACCTAATAACAATCATCATAATTTCCACCAAGCGTTTGTGATAACTGGCAATGAGTCTAATGCATCGCTTGCCTACTCTTCTTTTTAGAACTGTGTTAGTATAGGGTAATTGGAGGGTTTTCAAGCATAAATTCTCTGTTTTAAGGTCATGCCTCAGCATCTCAATTGGATTTAAGTCCAGTCTTTGACTATGACACTCTAAAACCTTCATATGTGTTTTTTAGTCATTCAGTGGTGGACTTGTTTCTGAGCTTCTAATCATTGTCCTGCTGTATAACCCAAGTTAAATTGGGCTTAATGTCAAAATTGATGGCTGGACCTTCCCCTTGAGTATTTTCTGACAAAAAGAGGAATTCATGGTGCCATCAATTATAGCATGTCGTGAAAGTCATGAAACAACAAATCAGCCCAGACCATCACATTTTCACCACCATGTTTGACTCTTGGTATGCTGTTCTTTGATGCTGTGTTAGTTTTACTCCAGATCTAAAGGGACAAACACTTTCCAAAAAAAATCCTTTTATGATAAATTGCTTTTATTTTTTGTCTTGGGGATCATCAAGATGTTTTTTTGGACAGGCTTTAGTGTTGTTTTGGACAACAGTGGATTTGGCCTCGGAACACTCCCATGGATGCCATTTAGCTATTCTTATTGTTAAATCATGAGATCTTTTGGTCTTCTTCAAGTTGTCAAACATGTTCTATCTTAGTGATTTCTTGATTCTATGGCCCTGTTTACACAGCAATGTTTTCTTGTGAAAACAGAAAGGTTTAGCTGTGTTTCTACTGTTCATTCCCAAAACAATGGCGCACGTTTTCTCTGAAACGGGTGTAACGGGTTGCAGAGTGTAATGGTTTGGCAACGCTGTGGTCTCCGTTGTTGTGTAGACGGGAAAAATTTAATCTTTCTAATGGGGAAGCCCTGCCTCATGCACAGTATGACAGAAATCTGTAGAAATGAGTTGCTTTGGGGACAACATAACTGCTGCCGACCAGTTTAAAACCCACAGAAGACGAAGATATCTGTCAAAGGTGGTGGTTTTTAGAGTAGGACCCAAATGCAGACAGGCGGGTAGAGGCAGCGTGGTAAGTAAAAATGTTTCAGCTGACAGGTGGTAGCACATGCAGGCATAGACATGAATAGCCTTGGCATGGTAAAGAATTAACCGTAAAGGATAGACGTGGCAAAGCGAACAGTCATGGACAGGCTTGGCATGACAAACAGGATTCTCCAGTAAGTAATAAGCAGAACAGAGTAAATATAGGGCAGGGCACAGGTGGAAACAGTAAGATAGATGGGCATTTAGCAGGTGGGCCAAATGAAGCTGATTATGGTCTGACAGGAGCAGGGAACTAAAACATGACTGGAACTAAACACAGTCTAACCAAAGGAAAATCTTGCAAATGTAACAGAACATAAAATGCAACATACACAGAACATATAAGAAACAAAACCTAAAGGAATAAACTGAAGCACCACCTGAAAAACATAATCATGATCAGAGGACCCCCCCCCACCCAAAAAAACTCAAACACCTACAATTAATGCCAGATATCAACAATAACAATGGTGGATTTCAATGTACTGAGCTGTGCTAGATGTGTTAACAGAAACAGAAAAAGAAAATCCAGTTTTAAATGGATAGTTGTCGTGTGAGCAGGGTCTATAAGTCTGGCATTAATGAGGCCTAAGTGTGGCTGGCACTGCACAGCTACAGTCTTCAGTAAGGTATATTCACATCTTGTTGCTGCTGCTGATGTTTTGATTCAGTGAAGTTAGCTGAAGTGCTAGGCTAATGCTAGAATGTTTTTTCTCTGTATGTGACTTGTTGATAATTTGGCTCATAACATTTATCAGGGTGGTTCCAGTTAATCAAAATCTGCATAATAAGTTATTCTCCTGATTTTAAAAATGTAATCTTTGCTATCAGCACCCTAAAATTTAATGAGTAGTGTTATGTTTGCTATGCATGCAACCTGATACAGACACACAGGAATATGCACCAGCCAATACAGTTTCTCTTTCTCTGTGTACATCATTGTAAAGGGTGACTATTACATTCTTTGGTAAAACTCAGACTCCTCAGATTGACAAAATGATGCACACAGCCTGTAAAATAGCTCTGCAAGCCATGTTTAAAGTTCAACTGGCTTTGAGCTTTAAACATGCTGTTCAAATAAAACATGGTTCCCTGGGTGTACTGCTGACAAAAACACCTACTATACCTCAACAACAGGTATCATGAGTTTAATCAGGGAATTCAGTATTGTTTAAAAAGCCTTGACAGGCTGATACTTGGTATTGGAACAGAACACAATAACTGCCAGTTGTGATTAATTTTAATTAATTTATTTTTATTTAATTATTAATTATTTGTTTTACTAATTATAATAAAACCATAATTTTTACGTAAAGTATAAAGAAGTCTTACACCATGTGATTAAATATCATCAAAACTGCTTAGAATGCATAAAGCCTAAAGAAAAGAAAAATTCTTTATTGATCTCAAAATGGAGAAATTATCCTTTTGCCCAGGGACCCAGAGTTGGCAGGCTGTGGGATTTGAACCAGGGTACTTGTGGCATCTCCAGGACGCAAATACCCTGCTCTCTGACCACAAGGCCACCAATCCCCCAAAAACATACTAAGGGTGATGAACTTTTCCTCCATAGATTTTCCAAACTACCGAAAAAGAACAATGCTGTGGAAAGCAATGGAAATTTTAATTGTTTGTGTGCAGACGCACTGTATACAAACTCATGTAAACTCATGTGAGAATGCTGCACATCCATACATGCATTTGGGTGTTAGTTATTTAGATGCATGTGTGTTTACACTCGCAAGCCCCTTTGTGAGCTCTGCAAACTATTTACATCACTGGCAGTGTCTCTCTGTTGTTGATGGCAATGGAAAGTATATCTCACTGTAGCTGTTCTTCAGTGGAAATTCAACTCAGCACCTTTTTCCACAAATAACTCTCCCAAGGAGCCTTCTCACACTCAAATCTCCCCATGTCCAACTTTAGAGACACAAGGAGCACTAACTTTAAAACAAAATTATCTGCTTTCCAGTGGTTAGGATCCATAAAGGAGACGGTGATTTGTTTTAGGTTTGACAAGAGGGATCTGGAGAAGGTAAATTATGTGCCCACTCTCCAAGACCTCTGACCTCCATCATTAGAACCACATGTGCCCTATTTAGTGCCTCTTTTTTCCCTTTCTGCTTATCTTCTTCTCACCGTCGTTTAGTTTTTTCTGTATCTATCCGTCTTGCTGCCCTCCAAATATTCACTGCCAAATTGTTTTTCAGTTTCTCTGTTTAAGTTTACTGAATTTTCCAACCTCCCGGCACTTTCTGACAGACTCTAATGCTTGTCTCTCTCTGCTCCGCCTTGCTTCATTCCTTGGCCTCTGTGAGGGAGACTTGAGGATGTAGTGCGGGGCTGTCAGGAATTGTTGGCCAAGCTGTTTGACATGACCATATGATTCCCAGTTACCTACCCCCAACCCTGTCTTCCCTCATTTCTCAAGTCTCAGGCCTCATCTCCCCAGCTTGCCCTTTTCACTGTACACTCTGGGAGGACAGGATTTCAAGGTCTGCAGGACTTGAATGCCAGTCCTAAAGTAGAAGTTTTTTTCTGTTCTTTAAATGTAAACTCAATGAAATGTGCAGTAGTTTATTTGGATGTTTTTTAACATCTACAGGATGATTAAGAACATTAAACTGAGTATCTGTCATTTATAAGAACTGACATTAGTCCACTGTGGTATGTGTGAAAATCTGCACAAATTCTTTAAAAGCTGACATCCTCTCTCTGCTTAGGATCAATACCAACATCACTTTAGTTATGTGTCATGTTCGAATGTCTAAATGGAAAAAGAATGCACAGATCATGGCATGCTAGAACATTAGCTACTGTTGTAATTATTATTATGATTGTATTATTTAATAGTTAATTAAATTAATTCAGTCTGGAAAGTGTTGTCCTCTGAATACCACCCCAATAAGGCGGTGGTATTAGGACAATAGAAAAAAGGGTGAGCTAAGCTCTAGCATCGCTGAACAGCAAAACTCTGCACACACATGGAATAAATTTACACAATTTCTTAAAATACAATAATTTGTTTAACAAAAATAACTCAACTCAAAGTCAAACATATTTTAGTCAACAAACTCTGACAAAAATATTTAATAATATTTCAAAGAATGATTTGCTGACTAACCTCCACCTTAACGTGGTGGAGGGGTTTGAGCGGAGCCGGGGTCCCACCCTGGAGCCAGGCCTGGGGTCGGGACTTGTCGGAGAGCGCCTGGTGGCCGGGTTGCTCCTCGAGGGACCCGGCCGGGCCAAGCCCGAACGAGAGACGCGAGGCCATCCCCCAGTGGGCCCACCACCTGCAGGGGGAACCGTGAGGGACCGGTGCAAAGAGGATTGGGTGGCGGACGAAGGTGGAGACCTCAGCGGCCCGATCCCCGGATGCTTAGGCTGGCTCTAGGGACGTGGAATGTTACCTCGCTGGGGGGGAAGGAGCCTGAGTTTGTGCGGGAGGTCGAGAGTTATCGACTAGAAATAGTCAGGCTCGCCTCCACGCACAGCACAACGTGGGCTCTGAAACCCATCTCCTTGAGAGGGGCTGGACTCTCTTCTACTCTGGAGTGGCCCACGGGGAGAGGCGGCGGGCTGGGGTGGGTTTGCTTGTTGCCCCCCAGCTCAGCCGTCTAGTGTTGGGGTTTACCCTGGTGGATGAGAGGGTCGCATCCCTGCGCCTTCGGGCCGGGGATAGGTCTCTGACTGTCGTTTCGGCCTACAGGCCGAGCGGTAGAGCGGAGTACCCGGCCTTCTTGGTGTCCCTGTCGGGGGTGCTGGATAGTGCCCCTCCCGGGGACTCCATTATTCTGCTGGGGGACTTCAACCCACGTGGGAAACGACAGTGACACCTGGAGAGGCGTGATCGGGAGGAATGGCCTCCCCGATCTGAATCCGAGTGGTGTTTTGTTATTGGACTTCTGTGCTAGTCACGGATTGTCCATAATGAACACCATGTTCAAGCATAAGAGTGTTCATCAGTGCACTTGGCTCCAGGACACACTAGGCAGGAGGTCAATGATCGACTTTGTTGTCGTATCATCATACCTTCGGCCGCATGTTTTGGACACTCGGGTGAAGAGAGGGGCTGAACTGTCCACTGATCACCACCAGTTGGATCCGCTGGAGGAGGAGAAAGCTGGACAGACTTGGCAGGCCCAAGCGCATAGTGAGGGTCTGCTGGGAACGCCTGGCGGAGCCCTCGGCCAGGGATGTATTCAACTCCCACCTCCGGGAGAGCTTTGACCAGATTCCGGGGGATGTTGGAGACATAGAGTCCGAGTGGACCATGTTCTCCGCATCTATTGTCGATGCTGCTGCCCGTAGCCGCGGCCGTAAGGTCTGCGGTGCCTGTCGCAGCGGCAATCCCAGAACCCGGTGGTGGACACCGGCAGTAAGGGATGCTGTTAAGCTGAAGAAGGAGTCCTATCGGCTGTGGTTGGCTTGTGGGACTCCTGAGGCGGCTGACGGGTACCGTGAGGCCAAGCGTGCTGCGGCCCGAGCTGTGACAGAGGCAAAAACTCGGGCCTGGGAGAAGTTCGGTGAGGCCATGGAGAAGGACTACCGGTCGGCCTCGAAGCGATTCTGGCAAACCGTCCGGCGCCTCAGGAGGGGGAAGCAGTGCTTCGCCAACACTGTTTATAGTCTGGGTGGGAGGCTGCTGACCTCGACTGGGGACATTATCGGGCGGTGGAAGGAGTACTTTGAGGATTTCCTCAATCCTGCCATCACGCATTCCCTTGTGGAAACAGAGGCTGGGGACTCGGGGTTGGACTCTTTCATCACCCAGGCTGAAGTCACCGAGGTGGTTAAAAAGCTCAGTGGTGGCAAGGCTTCGGGGGTGGATGAGATCCGCCCTGAGTACCTCAAATCTCTGGATGTTGTGGGGCTGTCATGGTTGACACGCCTCTTCAACATTGCACGGCGGTCGGGGACAGTACCTCTGGACTGGCAGACCGGGGTGGTGGTCCCCCTTCATAAGAAGGGGGACCAGAGGGTGTGTTCCAACTACAGGGGGATCACATTCCTCAGCCTCCCTGGTAAGGCCTACGCCAGGGTATTGGAGAGGAGAGTCCAGCCGATAGTCGAACCTCGGCTTCAGGAGGAGCAGTGTGGTTTTCGTCCCGGCCGTGGAACACTGGACCAGCTCTATACCCTCTACAGGGTACTCGAGGGCTCATGGGAGTTTGCCCAACCGGTTCACATGTGTTTTGTGGACCTGGAAAGGGCATTCGACTGTGTCCCTCGTGATGCCTTGTGGAGGGTGCTCCAGGAGTATGGAATCGGGGGCCCTTTATTAGGGGCCATCCGGTCCGTGTACGAGCGGAGCAGGAGTTTGGTCCGCATTGCCGGCACTAAGTTGGACCTGTTCCCGGTGCATGTTGGACTCTGGCAGGGCTGCCCTTTGTCACCGGTCCTGTTCATAACTTTTATGGACAGGATTTCTAGACGCAGCCAAGGGCTGGAGGGGGTCTGGTTTGGGGACCAGTGGATTTCGTCTCTTCTTTTTGCAGATGACGTGGTCCTGCTGGCCCCCTCTAGCCAAGACCTACAGCATGCGCTGGGGCGGGTCGCAGCCGAGTGTGTAGCAGCTGGGATGAAGATCAGCTCCTCCAAGTAAGAGGCCATGGTACTCGACCGGAAAAGGGTGGCTTGTTCCGCATAAGCGGAAGACGACGAGTACGAGTACGAGTCAAAGAATTATTTTCTGAATAAAACCAACCTTCTGAATGACTAATTCTCAATGGTGTTTAATTAGCTCTCTGTCTTAGCATTAGCCGTTAGCAGTTGGAGCTAACAAAGGTAAATTATAGCTTGTTACCTCTCCTTCAAAATCACACATGTACCTTTAAAATGCCATTAATAAAAGGGTTAAAATGCACAAGCGTTGACGGTGCGTTATGACCAATCAGTTTTTAAAAACCAACCTTCAAATAAAGTTGTCTTAGCTTTAAAACACAACACAGAACAAATCATTAGCTGAACAGATAGCCTGCTAGCACTTTAGTAGCTGAGTTTTCTCAAAGCGAAGAAAAACAAACATCATGAAATTCACTTTTTTTTGATTTTTTCATCCTAATCTAATTTCTCTGCCCAAAACACCACCTCTTACGTGAACCGTTCTAAAGAAAAGATCATCCTGTGGGCGACGAGTGGAGGGGCAAAGTTGTCCTGGTCATCCACGTATAGACTGAGCTGTACAACAGAGGCACGTTGCGGTTACCTCAATGGCTCTCGCTACCTTTACGTGCATGCACAAAGGTATGCACATAATCCATGGCTGGGGTCTCAACACTACAGTACGTTTCTTTTTTAATAAAGATTTGAGACAGTCTTCAGCAGTGTTTTAGAGAATGCCGCATATTGTCTACTTACATGTTCACTGAAGTGGCCCTACCTGGTTCAAATGTTTGAATACGACTTTGTTAAATTCAGTTTATTCAGATCGGATGTACTCTAGCCAATTTAAGTTTGTGATATGACATGGTGTTCCTTTTCTTTGTCTCTGGTCATTTACATAATTATTCTGTGTTTCCACATCTTCATCTAAGGGACAGTCTACGTCATTCAACATTGATTTTAATCTTAGCAAGGCAGAATAGCCATGTTGAGTATTGCATAACACCTTGATTTTCCACTTATATAAAGATCATACAATAAAGGTCTCCAATTGGTCTGATTCAGTTCTGTGACTGATTAGAGCATGCATAGACTTCTATAGTGAGATTTTGTAGTGTTAATATTGCAACAGTATATTGCGATCCTGGTTTGGGCACGGGGGAGTGTGCGTCTTTGAATGCATCATCTGCCTGTCCTGCTGTCAAAGAAAACTACTGGCATCACATTTAGCGACAAGGAGTGACAAGAACAAGGTGAGAGCAGGACACAGCAACACTGAAAGTGATGGCTAAGGTGCCGAAAACTGCAAGGTCAGATGACATGGTCAAGGATTACTGGGGCTATAGCAATGTAGTGTGGAGGGATCCTCAGGCACAAACCTGCATCTTGACATGACCAAGGAGAGTCCTCCCAGGCAGAGGCCAGGACGTAGTGCAGTCATTAACATATGGTGTAGTAACAAGAGATAGGAATACGTAGCTGAGTTTGGTATGAATACAGACGTGTGACTGCTGGTAACAGAAATTAGCAGAAAAAAATATTTGATAAGAACTAAAATTGTTGAAGCATCATAGTTTTCTTCATACTTAAGAAGGTTTTAAACTTGCTGGCAGTCTTAATCAAGTTTGGTTGGCTCCAGTTATTTGTCATCAGTAGAAACCTTTTGTGTCTTATTTCAACTTGTCTGAAGAAAAATGAGCACTTCTGTTACATAAAATCATAAGCATAACAAAAGTAATTTTTTTATTTATATAGACCCAGTTCACAACAAAGGTAATCTCAAGGCTCTTTAGAAGACAAACTATCTAATTTATATACAGAAATATATAATCAAATGTTTACGCATACGTAGTAATTCAAACTTAGTTATATGCACCCCATTTTGAGCCTATCTATAAAACACTGCAGTAAATTTCACTTTATAATGCCAACTGTTAAAATGTTTTTATCTAAGAATGCCCAGAACGTTGCATAGAGTCAATGACTGTAAAGCAATTTCTCCTGTTGAGCAGCAGTCACTCCTACTAAGCATGTATTTCAAGACGGTGTGAAGGAATGACTCCTTTTTAACAAGAAGAAAGCTGCAGTCAAACCTGGCTCAGTGTGGCCACCCATCTGCCTTGGCTGACTGGGTTTTGAGAAGACAGGGCAAATGCATAAAAACACATAAGCATTGATCCATTAGTAGCCAGCCATAATTCCTTTACTGACTTCATCTAGGATAGACACAGCTAACCAGATAAGCTATGACCTGGTTTTCAAATTTATCTTTGCCAATTGCCTCAACACAGAAGGTGACAGCTAAACACAGAAGTGGAGGCCAGGTTTAATTTATATGAAGAGAAAATTCAGAAAGAGAACCTAAAGTGAAAAACAGCAATAACTGTGGATAAAGACTCGTCAGATTTAGCAGATTTAATGGAAGTGACTTTGTCATGTATTGAGAGTTCAGTTACTTTGCAGAAATCATCAGCATGTTACCATAAATACATGATATGTAAATGATGAGCATAGATTGGTGCCTCCTTGTTGCAGTGAAATGTGTTATTTTGTTGCTGTTACCATTTTGAGAATAGTGTGTGTCAAAGGGCAGATTTTTCCACTGTAAAAGATTGGAATGCTATCAGTGGCCAAACTGTTGGCCTCGATGTGTGAGAACATCTGTTGCCATGTGCATGAGTGTGTGTATTTAAAAGCGAGGCTGTGCCTATGAACCGGTTCTGGTTTGTGTATTCTGTGTGTGCGTTCGGCTTTACGAGCAGAAATGCTTTCGCATGAACCCCTGCACGGGTGCCTGATGGTGTGTTTATGTCTGTGCGAGCTCTGCTTCTCGTTGCAGAGCTGATACATTCTGAAAGCTGTGCTGTGCAGAGATCAAAGGTGAGGCAGCGGCAGAAATCTGCTGGCTCACTCATCCAGCAGCCTGCTTGCTTTTCAATGGACCTTAAAGTGAAATGAAAAACACACATACAGGCACCTGTGCAATTTCATCACAGGATAGCAAATCTTATGGGATTCTGGCAGCACATACAAGTCTGATTAAAAGAACATTTGTCACTTAGATTTTTTTATTTCTTTTTGATTTGCACATATAAAAACATAAATAATATCCTTAAACATGTTTAATTGAATTTGTGCATGTGTGCATTCATGTGTATTCATTTAAACCATGCATGGCTTGTTGGCCCCATTATTCCTAATAATCCTAGTCTTACACACAGTCAGTTCTTCGTTTGCATGCTTTGTAGCAGTGGTAAAAAGAGCATACTGGCACTATAGAAACCTTTTGTCAGTAAACGTAGCACTGCTTTCCTCGACTCTTAGACACAAGCAAACCAGCTTACATACAGGTCATTGCGACCGAGTGGATTTGCAGCTTTCACTGTTGTGAAATACAAATTGTTTCACTGCTGTTGAACAAATCTGACTTGGAGGGGAGCCAGACAGGTTGCGGTTTAGTCTGGAACATCTCATGTTTCAGCGCCATATTCTTTTCAAGCTGTTATATGGAAACATGCCGGGACCTGTGAGCTAGACCTGCCACTGCCCCACTGCAACAGAGACGCTAACACAAACAGCCACAAACACATGCTCTTTTTAGAACTACTGTAAGCACTGATGATTAGTCTGAGGAAAGGGTTGGTTTAAAAAAATGGGCCTGTTAAACTGGCATTAGACAAAGGTCGTTTGAATCAGGGCAGCAGATCCTAGTGCAAATTCCGTTGCAAAATGTTCGTCACCTGTCGCTAAGACCTACCTCATTACTGCATAGTCGAAAACTCCATGCATAGGAGCTGGATCGAATGATTAAAAAGAATTTAGAATTATTTTGAATTATTTAGGTGCTTATATTTGGACATTTTAAGCTTCTGTATAAGTTAAATATGTGATGTATGTAAACTTTTTTATAATCATTGCTGTGCTCAAGAGTTTACATACAGCTTTGAAAATGCAAATCTCTGTGTTTGCTTGTGTTCTGGTGTTGCACAAAGGCAGCTATGTGTTGCTGCCTGTAGCTATTTTATCTGGCCAGAACTGAACACAGCTTCCAGACTCATGTAGGTCATGGAGACTGCATTTCCCTCTCTTTTAGACCTTCTCCCCATCCTCACTCTCTCTCTCTCTGGTTTGCTCCTTCTATGTCTCTCTCACTGTGTCTGGAAAAAGTAGGACAACTCAGATCTCTGAAACTGCTGCTGTGAACGGGTAGAAAAGAAGGTAGGATGCAGGAATTAGCAGAATGGGATAGGAGGTGATCCAATGAAGGGAACAAAGATGGGGAAAATTCTTGTCAAGTTGTGGGACTTATTTAAAGACTTATAACTGAGAAATTCTGATGCTACAATTCACATTTTCTCAGTTATAAGTTGCATTTACAGTAAAGTGCAAAGAGTCAAGTGAAAATAAATTTACATTTGTTATCGGCTTAAGTTAGTTACAAAATTTTTAGTCAGAAACATTTAAGACATCGCAGTGCGGTAAAAAAAAAGGAAAAGGGTTTGTTAATTTTAAAATGTTTTTAGAGTGTGGTCCCTTGCATTGCTTTAAAATGAAATCTCCACATTTTAATGTAACTGGAATAATAGGTAGCAACATGAAAAAAAACTAACTAAATATGTTTTGCTATTATCAAAAAAGTTTCAACTTTTAAAAATATGTTTTAAAATTGTTTTTATGAAGATTTTATATTTTATTTTGCTTAAAATATTTCTTTCAGTTCCCTTATACAACTATGAACATCCAGAATATATTTTGAGCTTGTTAAGGTTAAATTAAATCTGTGACCACACAGCAACTGCTGGCCTTGCCATAAAGCAAGTGGACCATCTCCATGCTATTCATAAAATCCAGTCAGCGTTGTCCCTCTTTGTCTCTGCTCCGTCCTTTTGCTCCATCCCTGCTGTAATTGGACAGTGGCTTGAGATCAGCAGTGGTCTGAGAGAACATTTGCTGGCGGGGGTTTGCTGGCAGTCAGTGAAAGAAAGGCTTTACTCCCGTTAATATATGTTGGTAAACTATCTATCATGTGTATATCCTCTCTGATTTCAAACACTTGCATATGTTAGGTCAGAGGTGAAACAGATCTGAAATTTGTTGCTGTTCATCTGAAGCTCCTATTTGAGTCCACAACACCTCAGACTCAAATAAAACATTTTGTTTTTTTTGTGTTTTCACAAATAAAATAGAAAAGGTTTTTTACACAAAAACACAGTTTATTACAATAACTGTGTTTTTGTAATAAACTGTGTTCAATGTAGAATTATTAATTTGAAGTTTGATCGGTCTTAGTATTTAATTTTGAACTAGAGAAGATCAAATGCTATGAAATAGCTCTTTACTTTAGCACCAACAGGAAGGTCTGTAGCATCATTAGCGGCTAAATGTTTGCGAGTCAGAGTGATTTTGCAGTGTTTCACTCTGTCTGTTTTCTCTACAGATTTCCCAAAATGATGTTGTGCAAATGATTTAATGGTCTAATCAGACTACAACTCAAGAGCTATATATTTTCTTCAAAATAAGAATCTCTCACTAAGATATTGGGGCTCAAGCCTAAAGCACACAGCTTTATATTCTGGGCTCCTAATGAGTTACATACAAAGCTGACAGCATCCTCTGCATGCCTCATGTGACAAACTTCACTTTGAAGAGAAATATTGTGCACTTTTAATATACTCAGGCCTTGTGCCTCAGGCTCTGATTACAGCCCTTGTATATAAAGTTTGTCTGAATGTCTGACCTTAATTTTCCTGGCATATCCTGGATTGAGAATTTAATTTGACCTTTCTCAGTTCCATAAATGTCCAGCTAATGTCTGGTAGTTAGGAAGCCAAGGTTTTTTTGACAGACCAGGTAACTTGGGCTTGATGCCTCCTCTGAGATACAGCATGCAATGAATGCATACTGGCATGGTGGCTGCTGTACTCTTACATCCATTATTCCACATATTTTCTGAATTGTCATCTCTAATTTTCTACTTCCTTCAAACCTATTTACTGACTCTTTCTAATGGTAATTAGAATTAGTGGTACAAAGTAGGGATGGGAAACCGTTTGATGGAAAGTTAAGGAAAAAAAAATCCCTTTATTTAATCAACATATGAATAAGGACCTCACTAAACTTACTGTAGCCTTTTCTGGTTCACGGGGCTCGGACAGGCTTCTGTAACTAGGGTCCTAATTTGATGCTGTATTTAAATGACGGGACAGTTTACCAAGTCTTCCTCATGAGTCAGCAGAGTTTTCTTGGCCCGTGCTTCCCACTCTTGCTGACTGCAGGCGCTAAGTGGGGACAACCAATTGTCCAAGGCCCATTCAGGTTTTTGTGTCTCCATCTCATCATCTGGGAGACTTCCAGGGGCAGCCCAGACCACACACAGCACAGCATTACAGTCAGAGAGGGCTTTTATGGAGGTTACTTGTTAGCTGGAACTATGGGGCCAACGTGGGTCGTGGTGCCAAATCCAGCAATCAAGGGTTCCAGTTCTTTTCTGGAAACATGCAGAAGTTTGGAGAAGCAGGCGCAGTGGGTTGAGTTAAATGTTCACTGTGCCGCCCTTGCAAGACTGACGGTTGTTTAAAATGTGAATGAGTAATGACAAGAGAACAAAACCAAAGATTGGATTTTCAATAAAGAAAAAATAGAAGGACGAAATGTATAGATAGAATCTATGTATGCATGCAAATAAGAGCGTATATGGTTCTTGATTGTTTCTTAAAGAGTAATTGTATCATATTATTTTTGGTATGTCTATAGCTAGTGTAATCAGCAATTTAATGTTTTATGTATTTGTTTCTTTTTCTTGTATAAATAAAAAAATGATAGAAATGCTCAAATCCAGGATTTTTGGGTTCCGATAATAAGATTAGCATTGTCTTTGGTGTTGTATAGGCAAATATTCACACATCTTCAATTGCATTTATACATCAGAAAGATCCATTTATGCACATATTCATATTTCTGTCACCTTAAGAGCTGCTAAATCTGAAAACTTACTGCTGAAAGAAGTTTTAAAAATAGCTGCTGTCAATTCTGAATTAATTGGGGTGTAAAATGTTGCCACTACATCTAGCTACAAAATACTTGGCAATAATCAAAAGGACCTTTCTGCCAATTATGTCTTTAATTGTTCCTGAGTGGGGGTGATGTACCACCGTGTGTACATGCTAAAGAAAAGTAACACTAAACAGCATAACAAAATTGGACATTACTATTTCAGAGAAACAAAGTCAAAAAGACATGATGGTGACATTTCTAAACTGTTTTAAACTATTTTTATTTGTGATTTCCAAAGTTAGGGCTATTAGCATTTCTAATTGTATCCTTTCATTGTATTTTCTAGTTTGTAAATATTGCTTCCTTGTGTCACAGTCTTCCAACTGGCTGCCAACACTTCCAGTTCCAAAGTGCTCCATGTTTAGTGGTGGTTAATAGCTCAATAGAATAAAATAAGGTAGCATTATCTATTCCAGTTTTCTTCTTAGTTAATATTACTGTTGCAATCCAACATAACTGCTACTAGTCCACATGGTTGCACAAAACACACAACATGTATGTTAAGGCTTAGGGGTAGTATTCTAAAATCAGCCAAAATAGAATCTGCATCAACACATGACCATGGAGTCTGGATCACTGATCTCATTCCAATATCTGATCCAACAATGATGTCAGTATTGGGTCAGATATCAATCCCTGATAAGATTGGACTCCCCAATGAAATCCCCTCATCCAACTGCTAACTTACTTTCTATAATAATTCAGTCCAGATATTGCATTTTTCTGATTGTCACAGTCTAAGGTGGTTCAAACAGTAAAGAAGCACCAAAAAATGCTTAGTTTGTATTAATTAGCGTGTTCATTTTGATTAATTAACTGCAAAATTATACACAATTATTCACTCTGTAAAATGTAAACCAAAATGCCATCTGAACTACTGTGAGTAAATATCATATGTCCGAGTGCAAGTGAATGCAGCACGAAATGATCTGGGAGCTCTGTCCCTCTCCCTCATGTGTTTGGCTGGTGGCCAGGTTAGAGTAATTTAAATAGATAGCACTCGCTAACAGCCATACAAGTAAGTTAAGCAATGTTGTTGAGACTAAACAGATGACTCTGTAGTAATAATCACAGATGATTATTATTACAGAGCCCCTACATATAAAATCGAATGAGACACCCTGAGGAGGTGAGGAAGAATGAATAGCTGAACACGTGTTTATGTTACTATTTCAGCATGCTTTTAATCTATAAGGGTATTCGGTTTTTACTTTGTTGCCTTTTGGTGCAGCGTTCAGACTGGAGCGTATGGAGTTAAGAAAAATACATTTGATGTGGAGGATTTAAAAATCACTTTTTCACTTAAATGCAGTGACTGTAGAGAGTTACACAGAAAGGTTCAAGACTTATGAATTTATAACTTTAAAGACAGAAATCCTGTTTTGTAAAATCTAAAAATGTTGCACTTTTTCCCCAACACAGTTGAAAGATTTGGAGGAGTATTAAATGTAAATTTGCTGGTTTTACTGCTAAGACATTTTGAATTACCTGGATCTGCATGGTTAAAAGAACCACAGCATGAATGACACTGCATTCTAGTTTCCACGAAATCAATGTAGAAATTGCTGTATTTCATCATAACACAAATTGTATGTTCATTTATTGTTTTAGCTATTAAGCAAAAAATATTGGAATTAAAAAATTTCGCCTATTGTGCCAAATATAGCTTTTGATTCTTTGGTGGTTACTGACAAACCTTCAGATTAATTGAAGAAATTTTAAACTCTGTCCCGCCACCAGTTTTTGTAATTTTAAATATGTAATAAAGCTCATCATATCCAGTGCTCATAATAATAGCTCATGAGACAGACTTTACTTTCACGAGAAATGTGTGTTTTAATTTACAGGATCTTGTGCCACCCGTTACACCCCTAGTCTCCACCAAGCAGATCTTTTGGTTATATGGAGCTACGGTTCATTTCAGCTCTGTGTTTATGATTAGTGCAGGCCAGAAATAGACTAAACTGAAAGCCTATCTCGTGGTGAGAAAGTCCCTGAAATATAATTCCTCTTTTGTTTCACTTTTCCAGAAAAGGTCATTCTGGAGCTGGCATCAGTGCTGAATTTGAATATGACTGTGTGACTGGACACTAGATACTCCATCTAAAATGTCTATTTTTGGCTCCAACTGTGGTTTGGAGTGTTTTTTTTTTTCTCTTATCCCTCCACTGTTTTGCCAACAGAGACTCGTCTCACTAACACAGCTGTTCTCCAGGTTGCTTTCAAATACTTCACATCATTCGTGTCAACTGGCTCCTGAAGAGTATGCCTAATAGCTAATAGTCTTAGTAACTCCTATCTGATGTAATGGCTTGTAATGTGAAAGTAATACTAGTGGAGCTATTTATATAGCCAGAGACAAAGACATTGATGTGGATGTAAGTTGGCCGCTGGACGTGCGTACACATGCAACAGTATCTCTTTGTCTGCTTGTGCTTTTTCTCCACCTGCCCTGCTGTGTCATTTCTGTGTCAATGTGAGGAATGTATAAGTGTTTGCAGAAGCTAAAATGTAGTTGAACTCTCCAGTGTAAGTGGGTCTATTTACCTTAAAAGTGTTGATGTGTGAGTTTGCACGTCTGGGTGCCTGCGTGTCTGATGAGTTGGTGTGTCTGTGTGTGTAAGTGTGTGTGTAAGTGTCTGTGTGCTGCCTGAAGCTTTCAGTTTCTCCCTGAGGCATTACATCACAGGGCAGTGAACAGACCTGAGTCATCAGAGTGGTTGAGTGGCCCTGCTCTGTTCTTACAGCTAAATGAGGACTTGTTCTAAAGCACCAAATTATCTTTCCTTTCTTGCTTACTTGCTTGCCTGTGTGCAGGAATGTGGTCATCAAATTTTTTTTCTTCCCTTGGAAAGAAACCCAGTGACGCATGCATATGCATGGAAAAAAAAGTTTTTGTAGATAAATGTTTGATATCTTATCTCCACCTTTTAGGGGTTACAAATTGTGTCAGATTTTGCATGGCTGTTTCTTTAGTGACTACTTAATACTGGCCTAAAAAAAGTTTCAACACTAAAACCCAACATTAAAAGAAATAAGTCTCTATAAGCTCGTTTCTCTATCGTTTCTGCCTTTGGAATCGGATTAACACAACAAAACTTACTTCTTCGAATACAAGATTACTACATTTAAATTGTTTAAATTTTTTACAGAAAAAAATCCATACATTGCAGATGTATGCAGTAAGCAGGATTAAAGACATTCAGAAAACCAACACAGAGAAGTGTGTTTTAGCTTTCAGCAGAATTAGTGTTAAAAATAGACATTGCAAAAAGTACCAAAAAAATTTTTTTTTATTCACCTGTCAAGCTGGGCCTGTTCCACTTACCTGCCTCAGGGCATCTTTACTCAAAACATGTTTCTTCAGTAAAATTAATATTAATATCAAACTTCTTTTTTCAGTTTGTTTTATACATGTTGAATGGTTACATTTCCTGCACTTGTGACTTTTTTCTCCTTTTATTTTTTAAATAGTTTTATCGTTTCTTTCTTTTCTTTGAATGTTCGAGAATAAAAAAGAAAAACAAAAAAGAAAAAGTTAATTTTCACAGGCATGACAACTGTCTAAAATTGACTTTTTCTGCAAAATTAGCCCTCAAAATGCTTTTATACCAACCCGTGGGTGACTTCATGGTGCCAATTACATCTTTTATGTGCTGCTAACTCCTACCGCCTGCTGCCTACACTCTGTCCTGATTTTTTCGTCCACCGCTCATGTCTCTATTTGCCAGCTTCATCTCTTGCTTTTTGCATTACAGTTACATAATCTGTATTTCAACAGTATTACATTTTTACATAGTGCCCAAGAAATTAAATGAAATGATTATTTCAGCTACAGCATGCCTGTCTGTTATAGAAACCTGCTGGTTTTGTTATGCACGACAGCAGAAGAAACACATCCTGAACAGGATTTTTCTTTTGGGTCACACTGGCAACATTTCAGCCTTAGTTTTGGAAACACAATCACAATCACGCAATGATTGCACCAGGATAATCCTTGGTGATATTTTAAAACGCATGTTGAACCTGTTGAGCCTGGTCTCAGGTTATATGTCTGTCTTTCTTTCATCAGAACAGAATAAAGGGTTGTGAATGAACCTCTGCTGCACTGTCTTCCCTGCAGTCTTGCTTGGGCTTTCCCCTTCTCCTAAGAAGCGGTGACTAAGACCTGGGAGTGTGCGCGTGTGTGTGTGTGTGTGGGTGTTTGTCTGTGTGTGTTCGAGTGTGAGTGCCGTGGCAGAGAGGGGGTGGGCAGGAACGCAGCTGTGCAGGCTAGATATGTGGTTAACAGTGGACAGCATTCATGCTCCACATTTTGCTGCAGTGTGTCACCAGACTACGTCTCTCGCTCACACTTCCCTCTGCTTCCCACTCGTTTTGCTTCGTTTCTCACATCCGTCTGTGTCAGTCTCCCCCCTGTCCCACAGACGCACACATACATACACCCACTCATAGATGCTTCTGTCCATATGCATTCTTATAGGCTTCTCTCTCTTAGCTTTGGACCCTTGCTGTTTCTACCTCCATCCTTCTAAAACACACTTCTCTGTAGTAAATTCAGCGGAATGTCTGTGACTGCTACTTATTTCGTAATTATTGCAACTTTTTTTTTCTTAATGCTCCTCACTGACACGTACACACCTTTTCCTTAAAAAAAACTAAGGGAGCCAAGTTACTAAAAGTTTGTTCCAGACATTGCACGTCTAGACTTCGGACCAACTGCTTTTAGAGTTTTAAAAATCTCACATATTGTGATAACGATACATGCTTTTTCAATTTTTTAGAAGTAGAAATCTGAAAAGTGTGGCGTGCATTTGTGTTGTATACCCCTGAGTCAATACTATGTGGAGGCGTTTGCTGCAATTACAGGGTTAGGGTTAGTCCTTTCAGGTAGATTTCTGCCAGCTTTGTCGTCTACAGACTGAAATGTCTTCAGTGCAAAGTAGCTCAAACTCGGCCACCTTGATTGGACGGCGTCAGTGAGCATCAATTTTCAGGCTATACATTCTTAATAGTATTTGGGTCTGGACTTTTAACCAGTAAGCATGTTTGATCTAAGCCAGAGGTCTGCAACCTTTACAGTCCAAAGGGCCTTTTTGCCCTCAGTCCAACTAAATAAAACTCGTTTAAAGCTGCGAATAATACACTAACGTTTGAAGAAGACAACTTATAATTTTTTGTAAATATCTTCTATAGGAAATCAGTTGTCACTTTTATTGAACAACCATTTTATTTCAATTTTTTACATCTTAAAAGTAAATAAGAAAAAAACATAGAAAGAAAAGAGGATTGATGCATTTTCTTCTATGAGGTGTTTATATTTGTGGAAAATTATGTAAAAAATCTTAATGAAAAAAAACATCTTAATGACTAGAAAGATAGATCTAAAATCCTGTTGTGAAAATTCAATGCAATTATTCTATGAAAAAAACTGAAAAATGCTACAAAGAAAGGATTTATTATATCTTTATTTAAAAATGTTAGTTGGTTCTTTATCATTTTTAGCCTAAGTTATTAAGAGCAAGTGTGAAAGTTCTAAGGAGACACAGGCGGCTCCTTAGCCACAGGTTACAGCCCCCTGGTCTAAACCATTCCGTGGTAGCGCTAGGTGTGGTTAGGGTCATTGTTCTGCTGGAAGGTGAACCTCCACCCCAGTCTCAGGTTTTCCTCTCTGATTGCTCTGTGTTTAACTCTATCTTCCCATCAATTCTGACCACCTTCACTGTCCTAGCTGAGAAAAGAAAAGCATCCCCACACCATGATGCTGCCACCACCATGTTTCACGATAAGAATAGTATGTTCAGGTGTGATGTGCAGTGAAAGTCACAAAGTGTTTTGCTGGTAGGACAAGTCAAAAATATCAGTTTTTGTCTCATCTGACAAGAGCACCTCCTTCCATACTATATGTTTACTGAATTTCCTACATGGCTGGTGGTAATTCCAAATGGGACTACTTATGCTTTTCTTTTAACAGTGACTTTCTTTTTACCACATTTGTGGAGTGCACAATTCCTTAATTGTCCTGCCAAGAAATTCTTCAGCCTCAGCTCCGGATCGCTGCTGTTAACATTGGCCTCTAAGCTGATTGTCTGGTAAATGTTCTCCTTTTTTCCCTGCTGAATTGTATTTAGGGGTAGCTACGTAAAGGGGGCTGCATCTGTTTGAACTCCACACTTTTCAGATTTTTATTTGTGAACATGTTTTAAAACTATGTATCATTTTCCTTTCACTTCACAAGACCATGATACTTTGTGTTGATCTATCACAAAAATCCTAATAAAATATCTTGCCTTTTGTGGTTGAAGAGTGACCAAATGTAAAAAAGAAAAAACCTTTAAGATGTATGAATACACTGTGTGTGGGTTGTGCTCCACTTTAGTTTAATTTTATTTGCTTTGAAGTTAAACAGCAGGAAGGGAAGAATGAACAGACTGGGGAGAGAAGGAGATGTGAAGAGTATACAGGCCAAGAACTACTCACTTAAAAAACTTGGAGGCAGGAGAAGCAACAAACTTTTCCCTCTCTTTCCTTCCTTCCTCTCCCAGCTGCTCCTCTCTGCCCCACGCCCTTCTCAAATGATCCCCCATGCATCAAGGTCTAAAAAGAAACCAAAGCAGAGAGCTTGAAGGGGGCTCTGAAAAAGTTGGCTGTGTCTGTGCATGACTGTGCGTCTGTGTGTCTGCTGGAGTGTGCATGCCTCTTAGGGAGGGTTTGCGTTTGTGTGTGTGTATATATACAAGAGTGTGTGTGTGCCTCTGTGTGTGCCTCTGTGTGCTCAGGTCTGTGTGGGAATGATTACATCAGCCCGCTGGAGCTTTATGATTGGTTGGTGAGTGTGTGGTTTGATTCGGTGTGCCTCGGAGCCCGTGGCTGAGGCTGTAACCCTTTGTGAGGGGGAGGGAGCGGGAAGGAAGGAGAGGAAGAGCGATAGTTGTCAGACTGAGCCAGCACTGGGAGCTCTGCACTGTACCTGCTGCCATCCAGCCGCTGACTGTTACTGCCTGTGCCCTGTGTGCTGCACACACACGCTGGCTTTACTTCAATCAGACTGTTTTTCATCTTTTTTTTGTCCTCCGTTCTTGATACAGCAAGCGTCCTTGGGATACACTAAGGTATTAGCTGTAACATAGGCAGCTCAGCTGTCAGCTGCTTAGATTCAAATTTCTTCTCGTCTCTGGAGGGAAAAGCGGCAATATATATCAGTCTAAGGGGGGCTGTGTGTGTGAGTTTGCGGAGACAGACTCACTCCAAAAATGCCTTCGTGTTCCCCGGACTGCTGCTTGCTGCGGGCCGTGGAGGTAAGACCACTCTCTCTCTGCGTTTACCTCTTTCCTTCTGGTGGCTCTGCCTCTCTTTGCTCCCCGTCTTATCTTTTTTTTACAATCTGTTTCTCTTTGAGGTACATCCATGCTTAACTGGAGGCAATTGGTTTATTAATTACTGCCTTCAAAGATGTGAGCAGAACAATAAAAGAAATAATCAGAAATTTTAGGAGCTGAAAGACTGAGGCATTTTTTTATATAAAGGAGACAGCCTCGGGCTTGGTTTGTACAGACTGGGATGCTTTTACTTAGGAAAGCATGCCTGGGGTGTTCACTTAGGAAAAGAAGAACATTTGTTTGCCATGACATATTACTGAAGAAGCATTTCTAGTTTTCATGTGAAGGCTTGGGAGTCTGAATATTTTTATAGACTAACGACCCAAGTTTCATCTACAGTCCCAGTTTTCTTTTTCTTTATGCCATTGGATGTGAGTATTTTGTCACTGCATGTCATCCTTTTTTAGAAATTCCCGTTGGTCACATAATTAAAATAAATTTAGAACCGTTAACCACAAAACGTTTGACAGTTGCATTTCCTGGACTATGTGGAGGAAAAAAAAAAACTTGTGAAATGCTAGATGTCTGGTATTGAAGAGGGTAACTTTTACACATATAGTGGGCATCTGTTTAGCGGTTGATACGCCAACTGCAAAAATTCATTACATTGTATTAATAGAAAAGTGTGTCAGTGTGTGTGTTTTTTTAGTCAGTTTTTTAATGCATATAAAAAGTTCTAATTGTAAAGGGGAAACAGGTTCTCCACATTTAAGCCTTTTCCTTAGATCGTACCAAACATTTTGTTTAGAGGCTGTAATTGTGTGTGTATATACAGCCTATATAGTCATTTAAACTTTGTGTTGAAAAGAGTAGATGCTTGTTATACACTATGGTATATTTGTTCCTGTATTACAGTAAGAAGATGGCTTAGGAGATTCTTGTCTGTGATTTCTAACACCATAATTGCTACATAGTGTTGAATATCTCTTCTTTTCCATTGTTTATTGTAATGACAAGCCTGTGTATTGTGTGCCATAGTTCATGAAAGGTTAAAGGATGCTTTTTTTGCCTATGTTGGGGAAAAAATGCCTTCTTTGCCCAACTATTAGGCTGGTTTCACTGAATTTCTTGATCATGATTTTTTTTTTATAATTACAAAAATGTAAGTTAAACTGAATTAAATGTTTATTTAATAGCTGAATTGAACCTTTGCTTCTGTTATTTTTGCATATTTTCCAACCCCATGTCACTAAAAACACTCTATTTCAATTTATCTAAACACTCCTCTCTGCTTTCCCTTTTTTAGATTGTGAAGATCTTAGCGAGGACGGCATCAGCAAAGTTGTGGAGATTTCAGCCGACATGACAGTCAGGGATCTGTGCCAGCTTCTGGTTTATAAAAGCCACTGTAGTGGATGACAAACAGTGGGCACTTGTTGAACACCACCCACTGCTAGGACTAGGTAAGAGCCTGAAAACTGTGCTCAAGCACCCTTGGGAGGGTTAAGGAGCAGTGTATATCACCAACTTACAGAAGTGCATTCTCCTTCGTGCGCCAATATTCACGCACCACAGAATCCAAACGGCATGGATCGACATACTTGGGTAGGCAGTATAGGCGCAATTTCTCACACAGGCATTTATTGAAGCATGAGTGTGTGAGAAATATAATATAGCATAAGCGCCACACAGCCATAATGTCAAATGATCTAATCAAGGCGCAACATAGGGTTGTGTAAAAGGTGCATTGAGTAAAGTTAATGTAGCTCAGACACTCTTATTTCCTCTATATGTAAGAAAAAGCATATTTAACAAAAGCACATTGCATGAGCTATATGTAAAGTGGCTCTCAGGATTTTTAAGGTAAAATGATAAAAATTTTTTATTTTTGTAAATTAGTATCAAAAAGGATGCTTAGTATTAATAAACCCCCTTTATGATTAGTAGGTTTTTGCCTCCAGTGTAGTTTGGTCTTTTAGGGGCTACACTATAACAACATAACTGCAGGAATTAAATCAAATTACATATTTTGAGCAACACACATTTTCATAATATTCATGTGGGTAAAGATATTAGGTAGGTAGAAAGCCAACTGATCCCAGATTTACAGTGATCGATCCGACACAGAGCAAGCTGATTTTGGAGATTTGCTTGATTGTACAAAATATTTTTTTCTTATTATTCGAACTATAAAACATAAAAGATAATTTGCTACATGTTCTTGATAAGTAGATGGTAGAGGCTTTTACAACCAACAGAATAATTGAGAGGTTACATAACAGGACAAATGTAAGGGTTTTGTCCATATGTCCTTTATGTGGATTTTTTTTGTTTTTTTTTTTTTTACAAACAACAAGGTTGCCCCCATCGAAATAGACAATTTTTTCATACACTGATAATGCTAGTGACCGATAGTTTTGAGTGCATTAATAAACACGTGAGAAATATGCACAGATCTTTGTTCACAGTATTTTGATTACTAATCACTGATCAGAGCCAATCAAAGGGAAAAATTGCGGCCAGTTGATTTGATTGGTGCATTTCTAACATTTATTGCATTTTTTTAGTGAAATCATAAATGTTTAACTGATAAAATTCACTTAATTAAATTAATTTCCAAACTATTATAAAAATGTGCTTATTCAACAAAATTTTAGCAAACAATTTGAACAAATTCTTAAGAATTACTCGAACTGATGTAAATTTGGTTTGTGAGGAGGAGGCATATAGGTTACTGAAACTGTAGTAAGCTTTTTATGATCCTTTCTAGCAAGGCGACATGTAATCCTTTTTGGCTGACAACCCCAACTAAGATGTCCTATGCATTGACAACAACTGCCTCAGGGTTAAGAAGCTCAGCTTGCTAGCATGTCTGTTTTTTGCGTTAGTGCTGTTGCTAACCTGGCTAAAGCTGGATATAAACTTAAATTCTTGCTTCAGCACATAAAACTTTCTGACCACAAGTCTTATGACATTTCTACTTAGTATTTATTTCTAGTGCAGCACTTTTAAATATATCAGCCCTAACATCCTCTGCTGGACACTGCATGCGACAAATGTGAATAGCTAACAGTGGACTGAGCTAAATTGTAAAAAAGTGGTCAGATAGGATTTGTTACCAAATATAAGTAGTTGATGTTGTTGGGGTTTTACTAAAACTAAATATTACACAAAAAAATGACATTATTGATTTCAATTTAAATACCTCTAAAAGTCTATTTTAAATGCCCTCCAAACTTCCTTTTTACAGTTTAAGTTCCTTTGTTTTAAGTTAACTGAAAGAGACACAATGTTTTTATATGCAGAGGTATTTGTAGAAGATCCGCACATTAACAGATGGTTCCAAATCACTGAAAAAATACAAACTTTGAATTTGAAATCTGCAGTTTATTATTTTTTTTCTGAGCGTTATAAGGTGATAGGCTGTGGGACCAGAGAGTTATAATTAATGGTTATGGTTCACGAGATGTGATGTATTTTAACAAAACCTTTCTTGACTTTCCCCTCAGTGTCATAGTCCTTGTAACGTTATAGCTCCAGCACTGTAATTGACACTCCAGCTAGGTGATGATTGATGACGGCTTTTATACCCCTCTTTTCACATTAGAAGTTTCTTTTGTTCTGCACTGTAGCCTGCAAATAGAAGTACCTAGTGCATCAGCGTGAATGTAGTGCAAAAAAGGTAAAAATGTATAAAAAAAGGTAGAAAACATCTCCTGAAGATTATTCTTCAGAATGTTTTCTTGCTTTGCATTTGTCTCAGGATATTTTGTTGTTAATTGCTTCACTGTGAAATAGCCCCAAAAAGGAGTGGCGTTTCAGGCTTCATGTTTTAAAACCAAGCCCTCCACCTTGAGGGGAGGCGCGATTTATAAGCAATTATGGAGGACAAGTTGAGCCCGGGTGCCCCCTCTGCTCATGTCTGCACAGTTCACCAGATGTTTGAAAGAAGGGGTGTAATTTTTAAATAGAGCTGTGTTTCGGCGGAGTGAAACACACTGCCCAAGATCACTTGGGTAGGAAAAACATTTCATTTCTGCTGCTTCAACTGACAACTCACATCTGAGAGCTTTTCTGTGCGGGCTGCTGCGCTTGTCAGACAAGGAACTCTTAGAAAATATATTGCATTATTCAAAGTTTGGCTCCCAAAACTCTAACCTAATATTTCACCATCCATCATGATCTGCTGACTTTTCTCATCGCTGCTGCCAACCCAGTGCTGTCAGATAAAGTTGGTTTCTTGTGAATGACATCATTCCTGGCTCACTCTCTCTCGGTTCTATTATAGTCCTTATTGTGTTTTAAAGCACCTGTTCTGCAACTGTATTCTTTTCTTGCCCAGAATAACTGCTTATCTCATTCAGTGTTTAGAGGTTTCTGTAAATTACATAGAATGAAGCAGCGGCATGTTTACTTATTGTTAAAAGTAATTTTGCATCAGACTCAAAAAGTAAGTCTGTTGAATGCAGGAAGTAAGATACTAATTATCATTTCGTGTTTAGTTCTAATACGTTTTAGTTAATGCTTACTGGTGTTTATACACAGCACCCTCCATGTTACATACATATACTGTGTATATATATATATATATATATATATGTATATGTATACATATGTGTGTGTGTGTAGAGAGAGAGAGAGAGAGAGAGAAATCTATAGAAATCTATAGATAGATACATATATAGATATATATTCATTCCAGCTTCTCCATGTTATTCGTTGGTCCTGAACATTTGCGTGTCTTTTTGATCATTGTTTCCTTATTGAGTAGTAGGATGAGATGAGAATAAATGAACATTACGCCGTTTAAAGGGAGAGTCGTGTTCTTCTGGGTCGCAGCCCACTTTTGGTATGCAGCTGAATAGGATGAAATGTCCCTTTGGGATAAGTAACATTGACCTCTACTTGTCAGATTAAAAAAGGTTAACTATGGTAGAGGGAGTTGAAGCTGCCAGGGTGAGTCACAGCTGCAAACATGGCTGACTCATGGGGCTGAAATGGAGAGAAGAAAGGTAGTTTTGACAGTGTGCAGAGATTGTGACAGAGGGCATGAAAGGGAGTGGACACACAGAATAGGAAAATGACGTTTGGGCACCTCACACCACATCTTACTCCTGTTTGTTACACTTGAAAATAAATCATACAGTTTAATTAAATAAGTGGTGTCCAAACCTTTTGCACCGCGGGCCAAAATCGGCAAGTTGAATGTACTCAGGGACCATCTTTTTTTTTTTTTTCAATGAAATCAGCAAAATAATTTTTAGTGTGTGTTATTTTTTTTCATCTGCTCAGCAATGAAACAAAGTAGAGAAAAACAAATTTTTGGAGGTCTGAAAAGGGTACTCATACTCGTACTCGTCGTCTTCCGCTTATCTGGAACCGGGTCGCGGGGGCAGCAGACTCAGCAGAGACACCCAGACATCCCTCTCCCCAGACACCTCCTCCAGCTCCTCCGGGGGGATGCCCAGGCGTCCCCAGGCCCAGCCGAGAAGAACTAGTCGCCTCACAGCGTGTCCTGGGCCGTCCCCTGGGCCTCTCCCGGTGGGGACGTGCCTGGAACACTCTCCCCGAGGAAGGCGTCCAGGAGGCAATCCCGGTATAGATGGCCCGAGGCCACCACACACCCCAACTGGATCCTCTCGATGTGGAGGAGCAGCAGGCTCTACTAGAGCCCCTCTCGGATGGCCGAGGCTTCCTCACTCCTAGCTCTAAGGTAGTGGCCCGGCCACCCTACGAGGGAAGCTCATTTCAGCCGACTTGTCATCTGGGATCAACGTTCTTTCGGTCATGCCCAAAGTTAAATGCCCAACGGTGAGGGTAGGAAGTAGACGTGACAGGTAAATCGAGAGCTTCCGGCTTGTCGGATCAGCTCTCTCTTCACACCAAACGGGACCGGCACAGCGCTCCCATTACTGCGGCCAGCCGCCACCGATCGTTTGTCGATCTGCCCCGCCTCCATTCTTCAGCTCGACCCTCGTGCCACACAAGCTACCCGAGATTACTTGAACCGCCTCCACTTGAGGCAAGAACTCTGAAAAGGGGGTCTGAAAGGTCTGAAAAGGGTCTCAGACGTTTTTCTGTTACCCGTTACCCTGTTCCCTGCAACAAAAACGAGAACTTTCTTTGAAAGCCCTTACTATATTCAACCAAATTCAATGACTGGGTGTGCCCAAGCCTAAATTTGAGTAAAAAGTCGCTGTATGTTTTTGGCCCCACTTCCTATAATTTTATGAAGAAAGCAAAAAAACTATCGCTAATAAAATAAAATTATATTGCATTGTGCCTAACATTTTCAATTTAAAAATACATACATTTGACATTGTATATCTCATCCTAAGAAATTCTTACTGTATGCATCAGCCCACCATTTGTTGCGTAAGCATCTACTGAAAGGATGCTACCATTCTTCGCAAAATTGATTCCCAGGTCGAGCGGCCAACACACTGAGCCCCCGAGGACCGCTGAGAAATTTGGGAACCCCTGAATTTGTATAAACTCTGTAAAGAAGGTATGTAGAGGTCAGCAATTAAAAGGAATGAACAGAACAGACGAGACTGGGTAAAGCTTTGTGACTCACTTTCAGTTTCACAGTCAGAAATGAATAAAAACCAAAAAATCACCACATTTGTGCCTTCATCCATATAACATCAGACTTTGACCTGAATCACAGCTTTATTTAAACTGACAAGTTTTGGTTTCAGTATTAGCAGTCACAGTTGGTTGGATTAGCATGATTCGATGAAACCAGTCCGTAATTTAAGATAGTTGTGTAAGAAGGTCTTTTTAGCAACTGAAATGACAATATTCTCGTTTAATTCAGATTGTTTTTTACCTCTGTGGGCAGCAGTTTCACTTCATTATTGCCTAAAATGATTAAGTTGCGAGTATGCTAAACCTCATTACACTTGTTCCATTTAATGTGCAAATGAGTAACGGTGCAACACGACCATTCAGCTTCTAAAGGAGAACTAACAAGGCAGTTTCATTATGTAGTTTTTCCTGGAATTGCTCTGTCTGTCTGAGAATAAATCCCAATGACTTTCTATTCAATTCAGTTTCATTTATATAGCGCCAGTTTCTGTTAATAATGAAACTGTTCTGTGATATTGCCAGTGTGTTTGTGAGTATAAACGTGTATTCACTTTTATCTTCATATGAAACACATTTTTCAGCTGTTTATGTTTTGATTCATAGAAAAATAATAAAATCTGTTGAAAAGTAATTAATAATTGTCTATTAGTCAATTAGTAATAAAAAGTAATTGTTTTCTGTTTCAGAACGTTGTCTAGAAGACCATGAATTGGTGGTTCAGGTTCAAGCCTCCATGAGCAGCGACAGTAGATTCCTCTTCAGGAAGAACTATGCCAAATATGAATTCTTCAGAAACCCCCTGGTTAGTGCTATACATATTTGACAGATCCTTGTTAAACTATGTTAAAAAAGACCTGAGGCAACATCTCAGGTTGTTTCCCCTATTATTTGTTAAACAAGGTGTTATGGGTATCTTTATCAAACCATAGCCAGTTCCAAAAAACCTGATGTAACTGTATTTATTTTCTGTGTAGTGCGACCTGTTGTGACAGGTCTGTTTCTTGATTAACTCTCTTTTGTTGCCCTTGTGAAACATTATGACAGCTGACTGAACTAATGACATTTGCGTGACGCCTGTTGCTGTCACAACACCCCCGCCCTATAATTATTGTCAGTCTTTGACATGTCCCCTACCTCTCCTCCGCCAGACATTTTTCCCAGAGCACATGGTTGCGTGGTGCCAGGAAAGCAATCATACAATTCCACCATCTCAACTCCTTCAGGTACGAAGCTTTCTCTCTCTGTCTGTCTCCAACTGTCACTCCTCCTCTTCCTCCTCTTGACACGCACGCAGTTTCGTTTAGCTCAGAGCCACCACCTGCTGCGTACTGTACAATCAAGCTGACACACCTCTCCCCTGACCCTTAGACAGCATGTCTCATCAGAGACAGCAGTAATAACTACTGTTGATCCTCTGTTGACACATGACTGTCTCGATACGCACACCACAGCCCAACCACCTGTGATGGATGAAATCAGGCCTATGGAAACACAAAGTCTACCCTGCATTGCAAGAATATTCTAAACCCTGAAACTATTCCACATTTTGTAAAGTTACCACCACAATCTTAACTGTATTTTATTCAAAATTTCTGTGAACCATCCACACAAAGTGATAAATAATTGTGAAGTGGAAGCAAACCTTTTTTATTATTATTATTATTGTTTTTATTTGACAAGTGGGCCATGCATTTCTATACAGCCCTCTTTACGTAGATCCCTCTAAATGAAATCCTCTCTAGCCCATCCATCTGTCCATCAATCTCAGTAATAAGACGGCTGTTCTGTAAAGCCCTCAAAGATTTGTTGGAGAACATTAGTAAATAAACAGCATCACAAAGCCACGCCCAACAGGTCAGGGAAAAGGTTGTTGATCAGTTTAAGGAAGGTTTAAGTTCTCAAACAAAATCTAGAGCTTTGAACATCTCACAAAGCACTGTTCAATAGCACAACTGCAAATCTACCAAAAGATTTCCATAACTGAGGTGGTTGAATGTGTTAAGGCTAATAGTAGTTGTGCACTTACAAATATGGCCTTGAAGAGTGGCAAGAAGAAAGAGATTGCTGAAAGAACGTCTTAAGAAGTCCCATGTGAAGTGTGACCTCGGGTCAAATAGGAGACACCACAAGCATGAGGAGGAAGGTGGTCTGATCAAATAATACCAAAATGTAACTTTGTGTCATAAATGCAAAATGTTATGTCTTCAGACTCTCTACATTTAGCCTGACTTCAAATTATTTAGGTGTGCAAAGCTGGTAGACACCAAAGACTTGCAGCAACAGATGCACTTAAATATCAACTCAGGGGGGGGGTGAATACAATTGCATCTTAGACTTTTCAGATTTTTAATCAAACAATTTGAATAACCAAATTCATTGCTTTCTGTTTGTCTATGTGTACAGTATAAATGTCTACAAAAACAATTTTAAGTCTTTGGTGACAAAGTGTGCAAAAGGGATTTGAATACTTTTGTAAGGCACTGTAGTTCCTTACTTTTTGTGAAGTTTGCACAGCACAGGTCTGCATGTGTGAAGGAGCTGCATGCATTTCCCTCTCAGTTCTTGTGAACTTGGGGAGCTTTGGTCCTAAAAAATAAATGCAGGTTTATAAGCTGCCGGGCTCTGTCTTTTAGAGCTGTCAGAAACAGATCCTTCTGTTCATCCTCTGCACTCACAGAAAGCTGTTAGCCCTCCTTCTGATTAAAGAGATGTGGCACTTCGCATATATTAGGAATTGGAGTAAGCTGGAGCTGTTTCAGGAATTCCATTTGTTTGACTTCTGCTAAATCCATGATCTTTTCGCTCAATTAGAGCGCAGTACAAAGCAAGGAGCTCTCTGAACTGAGTTCATCCAGGTGGTTGTAATAATCCAGATGACTCAAGAAACATTTGTCAGTGTGAAGTCAAGCGCATGGAGGTGCTGTGGCTCCAAAACAAAGCTGTATTGAGATATCATTGCGTGTGAATGTGTGCTTTGCGAGTGTTGGAAAATGCATGAGGCCCATGATGATATTCTTTTTCCAAAACATTGCGGGACATGTGCTTCAAATATTGAAGAGGTTTCTGGAACAGTTTGTCTTTAGCCCCAAATCCCAGTTCCAAATCAGATTTATTAGCTCAAGCTGTCACTTTATTTATTAACATAACTTGCTTCACCATCTGGTCTCTCAAATTCACACCCTTTGCACCGATGTAGCATGCCACAAAGATAGAAGAACTTTGGATCACATAAAGCTTCTTTACATTTCTCAGCAGTCTCGTGTCATGCTTTCGTCGTCAAATAAAAGATTTCACACCAGTTGAACTTTTGTTAAGATTTTGACACATGTCAACCGAAAACTTTACTGTGTTAACTGGGATTTTATCTTACAGACCAACACAAAGTAACCCACACCCCCCAAATTAAAACATTGTAGTACCACCTTTAGCTGTAAATACAGCTGCAAGTCTTTTGTGATATGTCTGTCTCAGCTTTGCACTTTTAGAGACTGAAATTTTTGCCGATTCTTATTTGCAAACTGACTCATACAGATTGAAAGAGAGTATCTTTGAACAACAATCTTCCCATCTTGACAAACATTTTCAATTGGATTTAGGTCTAGGCTTGGGCCGTTTTAACATATGACTTTGCTTTGATTGAAGGGCCATCTTCCATATTACTGTTGTGTTTCTTACCTATTGGGAACTTCATTTGTCTTCCTTCTTATCATGCTGCATTTGTGCACAACTAACAGTTGTCCTGCCAAGAGATTTTCACACCGGAGCTGAGGATCTCTCCAGCTCCCTCCTCCTCAGAATTACACATAGTTTGTGTTGGTCTCTCACATATAACCTTAAAAAAATACATTGAAGCTTTTGATTGTAACATGATAAACAGAGAAAAGTACTTCCGCAAGGCAATGTAACGCTAAGCAACAAACTGGGCTAAAGGACTGGCAACAGGGCCTTCAACAAACGGTAATGAGCGGACGTCATGTACGAAGATGTCAGAAGTGTTTGGAGTGCAGAAACCTACCAATCTCTGGTTGCCAGTCCTATCAGCTGTCCTGTGGTCCCCTGCGGGACCGTCATCTGTGCCAAAGATATTACCAGTACCAATAAATGTATTCATAGAGCCAACTAAATAATTAGAGTCATCCTATAGATATTTGGGTCAGAGCAAGATGGGAAGTCTTTAAATAACTGCTCTGCTCTATAGATAATATTTCACCCCCCCTGGTATAACAACGACAGCAGAGCACATTCAACTGTCATGAAGAAGGCCCCAGAAAATCATTCATATCATTCAGCATTGCAGTTCACAACAGCTAAGCATGGGCTGCTGGGAAGTTCTAATGATATGATAACCTTAATTACAAATGCCACAATTTTACAGTATTTACACAAAAATGTATATCATGATCAAATTGCTTTGATTTATTTATTATTTTGAGATTGATAAATAAGCTTAAGCGTAAATATAGAATAAAAACTTGCTAAATTTATTTTTAGATTGAATTAAAAATGCCTGTTGCACAGAATATTATGCCTTTTAATTAACAGAATATAACAAACTGATATTAGGTGGTTAAGGAGTTGCTTAAGTACAGCCTTTAGTGCTCTGTTTTCCAGATGTTGCCTGTAGTTTGCCAACTGTAGTTTTAAATCAGCATGAAGTATATAAGTGGAGGGGTGGCGCTCCACACCACGAGTGTCTGTTTTTACAACTGGAGATAATTTTACCCAATAAAATGTGTCTTATTTTGTAGGAGACTAGTTTACCCCAGATTACCCTCTGTTCTTCCTGTCTATTTTACCGCTACGGCTAACAAGGAGGCTTCAAGCTTCAGATGTGGAGTAATTCATCATGGATTCAAACAATAAAAATCTTCCTCTTACCTCTTTCAGAACTTCCTTTCACCCAGCACCTGCCCAGAAATCCAGGGTTATTTGTACATGAAAGAGGTGGGCAGGAAGTCGTGGAAGAAGGTTTACATGTTCCTGCGCCGCTCAGGACTCTACTGCTCTACGAAAGGGACCTCAAAGGTAAATGTAGATCTTTCTTATTATGGTGAGACAAGACTATTGATGATGGTGTCAGTCTCGCTGATGCCTCAGGCTGATTCTCGCTTTCATATTTTGACTTATCAATTCTCTCTGTGTCTAGGAGCCCAGGCATTTGCAGTTACTAGCAGACCTGGAGGAAAGCAGTATATTCACTGTCATCACAGGCAAAAAGCAGCATGGTGCACCCACAGACTACACCTTCTGTATAAAAGTGAGTGTCAGATATCGCAAGTCCGATGAAGCTGATTTCATCTCGTTATGGAAAATGATGAAATGTTATGAGCTGAGAAAAGATCCATATCCAGTTAATTTCCTTGTCTCAGTAAAGAAATGTCAACATACGCATGTCTCTTCTTAATGATTTTAAATATGCTTTAACTAGGTCTTCTTGTTTCATGAATAAAGTTAATTAAAATTTAAGGCACGTGAAATAGGGGTAAACCATGCCATAAGCCCGATCTTTATTCAAACTCTACATATTGGTGATTGGCAGCCCAATAAAGCCAGAGGGGAAATGAAGGAGCTAAGGATGCTGTGTGCAGAGGACGAACAAAGCAGGACCTGTTGGATGACTGCTTTCCGTATCTTTAAGGTACCTCACCATTACTGTCAAAGATGTAATCCTACTACCACCTTTGTATAATTTGAGGATGGGAAGAGTTTCTGGAACAAGAAAGTAATTCAAAGTGTGTATTTAGGAAATAAAAATGTTGTTCCCATATGATTATCATGCCAAGTGGAATATGTTTAATATCTCAATGTCAATGTAATTATATTTTTATTTCATTTATATAGCAAATTAAACAACAATACTTAATGTTGACCAAAGTGCTTCACATGAAGGTAAATAACTACAGATGACAGACATATAGAAATGCACCAGTCAGAGAGCTAGAGATCAGAATTGGCCAATTTTCTCTTAATCAGTTCTAATCAGTGATGAGTTTTTTTCCTCCTTTTTTATTTAATGGATCAACACTAAGAACCTTCACCATATTGAGGTTATTTAACGCATCAGTCAGCAGCATGTACTTTGATCCGCTTTTTTGAGTTTTAATAAAAATCTTGTTAGGTATTAGGACATATGCTTTGATGCATACCTAAGAATATTTCTTTTATTTTCTGTTGAAGTGCAAACGTTTTCATAAACCTACAGTGCATTGTTTCTCTATTATGTGTTATAGACCATAGGTAAAAAAGACCGGAACTGGATCTCAAATAAAACTAAAAATTAGTACTGACCAAGAAGGGCCTGATCAGTGCATCTGTAGTTTATAGATAACATTGTAGCATTGGATTACATTTTTATCTCTTTTTCTTTACAGTATGGGATTGTACTGTACCAGAACTATAAGGTTCCTCAACAAAGAAAAACATTGCTTTCACACTTTTCAGCTCCTGTGGTAAGTTTTTATGGGGAGGCTAAATACTTGTATTATGTGCGTAGTAATATCAAATATACATACAGTCATATTTCATAAATTAGAATATGAGACCGTTGAGGCTCATTTGTCACATTAAAAGACATTTTGAAAGAACATTTAAACAGATATTAAATATACTTTTCATTAAGCCCACATTTCCGTATGAAAAATGTCTGATGTAAACTTCTAATCTTAAATTTCATGTTTTCATTAGCTGTAAGTGGAAAATCATTATAATTAACAGACGTAAAGGCTTGAAGACATTATCCTCTGTTTAATTAATCTATATAATGTATATAATCTAACTTAGTGATGTAAGTTCTGAAAAAAATACCTTTTCATGATATTCTAATTTGATGAATATGACATGCAAACAGCATTGTACAGAACTAGTACTGGGTAGAATTTGCCACAATAAAAAAAAATAGGCCAATGAATACATTATTAATTTTAGAATTTCAATAAAACAGAAAAATATATACATTAAATAAATACATGAACATGATATAATTATTCAGATGTGTGAAAAATCTCAAGTAATTAATTAGATGTCAAAATAATTATATATATGTGTTCAGTACATGTTGAATTATAATTGTTTATTTGGTCTGAATTTGACTCGCTGTGCAGGTTAACCAATCTAAGATTGACTCTTTGACAAGCCAAACGAACAATCATATTTATTTCATGATGTGCTGCAGCACAGTGACTATTAAAATAATAAAATAAGCCTTTGTGATTGGAGCATACAATGATGACTTCTAATTTTGTTATGTTGTTTTAATTTTGAAATATTTGGCGCTCAGTAGGCCAGCATGTTTTGGGAATGAACTGGTTTCACATTTGTAACTGTGTCTGCAGCCTCTTTTTTTAACTGCTGTGTGTCTATGGCTCCCCCTAGAGGAGTGTGTCAGAAAACTCCCTCGTGGCAATGGATTTCTCAGGGAGGATAGGCCGGGTGATTGATAACCCAGTCGAAGCTCAGAGTGCTGCCATGGAGGAGGGACATGTGTGGCGGGTGAGAAACAGGCTCAGTTGTTATCACTTTCAGTTTTGCTACAGAGTCATCTCTGTTCTGTTTACATTTTCAGAAAATAGATGCATTGCTTAAAAAAGTGCTTCACAATGAATACTGGATGTAATTGAATTTTTAAAGTGATATTTGAAAGTTGAGATGTCTCGACTGTTTTTTGTCATGCATTTAGAGCTTAAGATGAATTTACCAACTTCATTAACGTTTTATTGCATTTACTCACTGTATTTCAGTGTATTATTTTTGAAATAAAAGAAATGAATTTTCTGCTAACAAAACCAAACTTTAGTTTCATGTGTATAGAATTACTAGAAATGTCTTCATTGCCCTCTGTGTCACTAAGTAATTGCTGCTGTTTTCTGGTTCTGTGGCATTTTCTTCAGAAGAGAAATCGAGTGAATGCTTTAGGTTCCCACAGTCCCTTGCACCAATCTTCGCTAAGCTCAGGTAAATCTCCAGAAACATAGAGAGCGAATAATCTGGTATATTCCATGATACCTTTTTTTTACACTGAAATGTTGTTTCATCAACATTTTCTGCATTCTGTGCAGTCATCCACATAGCTCAGCTGTGGTTTTACGGCAAGATAACCAGAGAGGAGTCCCATCGCATTATTCGCCAGCAGGGACAAGTAGATGGGTGAGTCAGCTGAAATGAGAGGATTGAAACATTCTCTTGTATATTTCACTGCAGTTTCTCACACACATTTTCCCTTCTTTTTACTGTGAAGGTTGTTTCTGCTGAGAGTCAGTCAGAGTAACCCGAAGGCATTTGTACTCACATTGTGCCATCATCAGAAAATCAAACATTTTCAAATCCTACCGGTAAGCATTTCTTCTAATGACGTCTTCCTCCTGCAAGATTCCATCCAAAAAAAAATCCTTGTCAAGATTTAACTACATAAAGGGTTCCTACATAGTGTGAAAAGTTTAGAATTTCAATATACTTGTATGTACATAAAACGATAATAGAGTATGGGAATAAATGGTGTTTTCAGCCTTTATTCCTATATCTCTATCTAAATTTTTTTAAAGAATCTGGACATATAAAATGTGTTGGAACCCTGAACATAAGTCAGAGGAGATAACTATAACAAAATAAATGGACAAAAGTCTTTTTGTTATGTTGTTAAATATTACGGTTATAAATAGTTTTTTTTTTTTTTAATCTGTAGAAGAAAGTCTAACTGGTTTTTTTCTCGTGCCACGTGGTGGGCTTGTATTTACTCAGTGTGAAGAGGACGGCCAGGTCTTCCTCAGCCTCGATGATGGCGTAACCAAATTCACAGACCTGATTCAGCTGGTGGAGTTCTACCAGCTCAACAGAGGGGTCCTGCCTTGTAAACTCAAACACCCATGCACCGTTGTGGCCTTATGACACCTTCAGACGATGTGACTGTGTGAAAATTTACCTGACTCTGCCGGAAACTAACAAAGCAGAGAGGATCTCTCTTTCTCTGCTTGGATGTTGTCTTTTTCTATTGTGAGTCTGCTGGAGGCTGCTGACTGACTGGAATTTTTTCCCCTTTTTCTCTTGGAAGTTTTGTAGGGGCTGATGCACGACTTGTTTATGAGGTTCCACTTTTAAGAAAAAAAAACGCAGATAAAGGAAATGAACACTGCCATTTTGTGTCATCACTGTTACAAAATGCTCCATGAGATGCCAACAATATTCATCAATAAGCTTGGGGGCCTCAAGGTCTTTACTCGGAGCTCAAGAACAGACCTTATTTCCATTAAACTGGACAATCAGCAGGACAGTTAAAGCTATTGTGTGGACCACTCTGTTTCCTTCCAACAAACTGCAGTGTCATTCAAGCTGTTGATGAAACATTTTAAAAGTATAAACCACAGATGAAGACTCTATTATCTGTTGGTTTTAAACTCACTCGAGGTGCATATGGTCTTTACCGATGCATAGCATCTCTTCTGGTGCATAACTCAGCTAGACATCGCGCCACCATACTATGTTATTAATATGAATGGACATGTCTAAAATTTACCGTAAATTAGATCTGAATGCACCTGGAGGTCCTGCATTAAATTGTTTTCAGTTTGTTAAATCTGCACTGTCCACCTTTTTAGGCATTCTTTTACAGTATGGTTTCTTTTCTTAAGGATGCATCAGTTTCCCAAATAATTCAGTTTTAATGTCTAGTTTTCTCCACCGCCTGAATGTTTGCAGATCACTATTAGTCACAACCGATCACTTGATGATTATCATTCTGGGTTATCACTCCATCTTCAAGATTTTGCTTCGAAATATCCACAAACAGATGCATTAATTAATTAATGAATTAAATCATTCAGGTTAAAGTCATCAGCAGCAAAGTCCGAGCAGCTTTACGCAGACAGACAGCTGATTGTATTGTTGAATTTTTACATTCAGGTAAAGTGATATGAGACTGGGACTGAGACTATCCTTTTTATTTTACTGCATTCATACAGATTTTGCCATTTGAATAAACAGGCACATTTAAAGCCTAGGTTAGCATAACTGCAGGTGAGCATGACTTCTACCATTCATTAAAGAGTTTCCGACAAACATCTGTAAGGCCCATTTCACACTTGGCTACGACCGCAATGCAACAATAAAAAATGGTCTTTGCAGGTTACTGGAAAGGTCTGCAATGTTTGTCCATAATAAATGTGATATAGTGTGAAATTTGAGCAGAAGGGTTAAGATTGTGGTGGTTCATAAAGTAAGTGGTTCATAAACCACAGGCTACAGCCTCATTATGACTACATTGGGCTGGAGGGCTGGGGAGAAGCAACCACACCTACAAACTGTGCATATAAGTATTCGTCAGGAGACCGGGGGGAGGAGGTTGTGAGCTTTTCAATCTGAATTTCAAATGGGAAATAGATTTGTAAGAGAAGCCTTTGCATCATATTTAGACACTAGAAGGGGAAAAGGAGCAGGAGGAAGAAAAAGCGCAGACATTGCCTCATATTGTTTATAATGTAATATAACTGAATGTCGTTTATAATCTAATTTTGCAACAGATAACTCATAAAAGAGCAATTTTAGGCTTCAGCCCCACAGTGTGATCAGCTCATAGTGATCAGAAGATCTCTGGGTCTGTCATGAGTCCAGGGGGGCAAGTCTGTGGCTCCTCTCACTCGCTATTGCATATTTTTTTGGAGAAACCTTTTTATACACAAGCATGCTCACACTTACACCCACAGGTGTTTGGATTCAGGTGTTAGCAGATACACAGATGTTCCATATTGAGATGCAGTTGCCACTAAATACATTTTGCATTCATTAGTACTGTGCACTTTTTGGTAATATTTCTGTTATAAATGTTTCTGCAGGTGTAGAAGCAGTCTTCTAGGGTTGTATTCCTCTCATCCTCCTTTCTCTGTTCTTCTCTCCCTTTTGTCTTTTTGTCCGACCTCTCTCTCTTTCTTGCTTCTTTTTTTTCCTTTTCGTTTCCATCTCCGTGTCCATTGCAATTGAAATAATCCCAAAGCAGTTTCTAATAAAGTTTTTTTTTTTATGTATATCAAGCGGAGCATTAAAGCGTTAGCCCTAATGCTCCACTTGTGAAATTAAATCTTGGGCTACTTCTTGTCACTCAGACAACAATTCTGAGCGCTACTCTGCTGGATAGGACACATAAAAAAAAAGGAATGATGGCACGCTTGCTTGTGAATAGTACTTTGTACAGAAACGCCCTACACCAGAATCCCCTCATGCTGCTGATAAGGTGACCAAGGTGCGGTATTGTCTTCTCCTCCAAATCAAGGTGGACACTGATGGTGGAGGTGGAGAAATCTCTCATTTACATAGGAAAAATTATCGTTTATAAGGAAAGTAGTTGTAATATGGAGGCAATGTTGTGTGATAGCTGGAAAGGCAGAAGGTAAAACCTATTTGCTGAGTACTAGGAGTGCAGAATCATCATGATTTTTTTTTCAATAGTTTTAACAACTCATACAGATCCTGGGGACTGTCAGCTGCTCCTTATCCAGTGTGAAGCGGGCCTTACCAACTCACGGAAAAACTCAAACAGAATGCTGTAGATTGTGTGAGCAACATTAATCACTCATTGTTGCCTAATTTTTACCTTTGTTCCAGCCTGCTAAGAAATATGGCTAGTGTCCTCCATTTTCCATAAAGTGTGGCCTTTTTTCCCCCTTTAGCTTACTTGTACACAAACAATGTCAAATACCTCCTCAACAGCTCGCTCCTTCTAACAACAAATGGCAAAATCTATGGAAGCTGCTGGTAAAGTGTGAATGCTATCTGTAAAAACCGAAGCACATTTAAAATACTTTTAAAACAGAGGGTGTAGACCCTCTCTGCCTCTTTTTCTTATTACATCTTATGTAGCCTGCTTTTGAATGTTGCAAATGGGAAATGGATTGATTCAGATAATATCAGTGGGGTCTATTTTAATTAATTCAAGTAATATCTGTTTATTTCTCACACTCAGAACATCAGCCTGTAACAGCAGGTGCAGTTGTTGGAAATGTTTGCTTAAAAGGTTTCTGACTTGATTTCTTTTTGTGATTGGCTAAGACTATGTTTCTGTTATCAACTATAGATAAAGGAGAGCTTTCTATAAACAGGAAACCAGATGAATAGCAAAACCCATTTCACCATAAACTCTACATGTAAGCTTAAAAGTTCTTCCTTTTTGTCACTTCACACAAGCTGCTGCCAGTGTTTAGACTATCCTGCTGTGAAATGGCCCACATGAATAGTAGTCTTTTTTTTATCATTTGTACTCCTTAAATCTCTGGATTTTTCTCTTTGTTGTCTTTAGTTCAGGGCTTTTTTTTGTTGCCTTGTTTAGCTAAGTAGTCAGCAGAGTTTTAGGTTTATGTACTTTTGTACATCGACAGCCATCTTTTATTGACCAGCAGGTTGTTAAAGGATTTATGTTTATGAACTGAGATGCAGAATAGCAGCACAATGTGTGCGAGTTCACCATAATTTATCTAAGATGCAATGACATTTTTATTTTTTTTATTTGTTTGTCTGGTTTTTGTTGATGCCGCTATGTGTATTTATTTATCTGGATGTGACTGATTACTTGAAATCTTAGATTTTTTTTGTTCTTTCTCAGCGCTGTTATCTACTGTCTTCGCTTGTCATTACCATGAAATCATTGTGACTATTATAATTGTAACGACATTACCAGAAGTGATGTTTTCCTTTTTGCTTTGAATATCCAAAACATTCTAGATTCGCCAGTCAGAATTTTGTGGCCAGTTTTCTATCTCCCATTTTTGTATGAATGTTTTGACCTTCAAATATTGATATTAGCCTATTCCATTTTATCTTTCAAAAATATAGGATAAGCAGATATAAAAACATCATTCAAATCACTTTTTTCAAACCATGTTGTTAACATTCAACAATTGTTTATATTAGGAGCATGGGGCAATGTCATGCCGCTGTGTGAGAGAGCAATCACTGTGAAACTGTGTTATATTTTCCAACAAAGATAAAATGATTATGAGGTTCACATTTTAAACTTGCTTTACAATCATTAGTGATTAGCATAATTAGATATACTAAAACAGCAGTAATATTTAAAACAAAGACAAGATGATTATGGGAATCACATTATAAGTTGGTTTTAGCATCGTATATTGTCCTTTTTAAGCATTGCTAAAACAGCAGTCTCCTTGTGTATTTTCTACAGAATCTAGAATTCCTAAGAGATCCCTAACATTTCCAAATCCTTCGTGATCCAGGACAGACAGAGGTTAAGAGCTAAAACTGATAAATGTGGCTCTACTCTGTTTTTGACTCTCTGTTATCTGCTGAAAGTCTTACTCTCTCTCACTCTCTTGCAGCCTAAAATAACCACAGGCATGTCTCATCATGTGATAAAAAAACTCAGTTCCTTTCTAAATAGCTTACATATCTGCGCTTCTTTTGACTTTAATTCTAAACACCTTATTGAAAGATGTTATCTAAAAATAGATAACATCGATTTTTCTTCCCTCAGTAACTGCCTCCACCCCAAAGAGTATAATTTTCAGTGCCACCAGGTAGCATTTGGTATGGTTGGTTCATTGACTTGAAAAATAGGTTTACACCAGCTGGTCAGGGGTCCAGACTGATCAAGCTGAAAATCAGCCCAGTTTGGTCACCAGACGATGTCTCGGTGGATATCTTAAAATGTAGATTTAAACAAGTGTTAAAAGGTGATGTTTAAAGCACACTGACAATAACAATGTCAAATTTGACCTCCAGAATGGATGACAAGATGAATGTTATGAAACTGAAAACACACAAAGAAAAATAAGTGTTTCTTACCACAAATATCATTAACTATTAACTTAAGAAAACCACTAGGTGTCACAATAGAGCAGCTTATAACTAAAAGATAGAAAGTGAAAACAGAAACCTAATTCAAAGCTCATCACACATCCCTAAAACCTCTGTCTATATGGATGGTATAAACTGGCCTTAATGGACACAGAAGGTATCTTTCGGTTGGAGCCTTTTTACCTCAAAGTTGCTAAGTCAGTGGAGAAAAACAACAGGGCTTAGGAAGTTTAGAGACTTGCATGCAAACACAAGCAGCCTTAACAAACTTTGAAAACAAGTGCTTGAAAACATGCAAGAGCAGATAGTATCTGGCAACTGGGTAAGAACATCAGTACACGGCTGTAACCTTGCACAGCAATTAGCTGTTTGTGACTTCCTAAGGATTTATTACAATTCAATTCAAACCAACTGCCTCCTTTTTTTAATAACATTTTATTTAGAATTTAAATAATAGTAAGTAAACCACCTTAAAAATCAGAGAATAACCCCAAGGCCTTAAAGGCAGAATTTTAGAGGTAGGTATAGATATAGAGTAAAACATAATCACAATATACAGTCTAAAATACTTAGATTAGACTCATTAGTGTATATGAGCCCTCCAACTGACACTATAAAACATTTCTGCACATTTTATTCTTATAAAACAGCCTAAATGTGGAACTAGAGCTCAATTTGTGAAATTCAGCCATTCAAACTGTCCATGGAGATATTTTGAGTGATGATAAAACTAATGAACGGAATCTTCTGAAACCTGGAAAACACATTTTAAAATATCATGCGTCAATCTTTAACTGACTGTTGTAAAAAACAACAGATCTAATGTATGGTTAAGTTTAGCTGAGCCTCTAGGTTCATGACCATGAATTTTACCATAAACACTTTCACTTCATCAAGCAAAATATTAAGAACTCTCAGCCTGAATCAGTCACCTGCAGTGTTTGACTTTAGCTCTCACATTGAGGTAAAACTACAACAGTTCAAAATATGCAATTAAAAAATGTATACTTGTATGTTTGATTGCTTTAATTTATAAGAAATCTGAACAGAATTTTTTTTTCTATTTAAAAATACAAAAAAATATAAAAAAAAGTCCAATAGTACTGGTGAAGCACAGTCAGTTTTTTATGTACTTTATAAATGCTATTTATAAAGTACATAAAAAGTAATTTAAAGTAGGACAAAATGGCCTTCAAATCTGATTAAAATTTAAAAACAACCGGGAACATATTCCCAACTTTTTGCTTTTTGAGTGAGTTTAAATTTATTTGCATTTTTACAGCTGTCTCAGAGCAAGATAATCTGGTTGCACAAATGGGTAGGGTAAAAACAAAATCCATATAAACTATTATGCATTTCAGGGAATGTAAACAGGAAAACAGTAACTTCTCTTTTTTTGTTAATATTCATGTGCTTTGCTTCAGTCTGTAAATAGTTGGTTGGCTTATTGTAATCTTTTCAGGTATTTTTGTAAAAAAAATAAGGGACTGATATATTCTGTTATTGATATTAGAATAAAATGCTAATACATTGATACAAAAAAACATTAAATGTGTTTTTATTTGCTGTTCGGGGCTAAGGGTTGTATAAACTCATCATCTGCATGACATTGATTTTGGATTTTTAATGATGCATTTCAACTGTTCTTTCTCTAGGGTGAACTGATGATAGAACCAACAATTTATTAAATTTGAAACACAAGTTCGAATTTATAATTTTTTTTTCGACTCCACAGAGAGTCAAAAATTATACTTACAGGCTGGTGGTGTAAGGTACATCGATACTGATTTTTGGTTGACTGGTGTTAAGCAATTCTTACCTCAACCACACTCGCTATGTATTCATCACAAAGCATTTGGCTTTATTTCTCCAGGATATTTGTCCACTTCTTTTTTTTAAAATGGTCGAGCTTAATTAAAATGGTTTGTGTTCTGGCACAGACAATACTTTTATATATAGTTGAGATCAGCGCTGGTGAGAGGCTTTTTGGGAAGCCTAATGGCATTATTATTGGTGCATTAAACAACAGGGGTAGAATAATGAATGATGCATTATTTGGATTTTTCAGACTTTTCCAAATTTTTATCCTTTAGCAAAAGTCAAAGTTTTCATAGGGTCTGCAAAGGATCACAATGATTGTACAACGGTATCAGTCTGAGGAAGGTTACAATAAATTCCAGAGCATTATATAGCAGGACACATTAAAGGGAGTCATAGGATAAATCTAAACTTTCAAAATGTTCAGTTAGCTCAAAAACAAAACAACTCACCATCAAAGAACACCACATCCACAGTGAAACATTGTGGTGGCAGAATAATGCTCTAGGGTTTCTTTTTTCCAGATGAAACTAGGGTTTTGTTTGTTTCAGATGAAACTTGAGTTTCTTTTTTTTCAGATGGAATTGGGGTTTTATCAGGGTGGATAAAATTATGAACAGTTCCTGAAATTATGAACAGTTTTTGCTGTGTTAGAACTTATTCTGCATGATGTCGTGTTGCATCTGGTAACTTTTTAAAGGTCAAATTCTACAGGAACAGATGTTATCCACTAGATGGTGATGTACCACAAAAAAGTTCAATGGATGCTAAAATGGAATAGAGGCACTGAAGGTTTTCATTCTGTGAACATACTCAAGAAAAGTCTACCTTCAGCTGTGAAATGTATAGGTAGTGATCTTGTGAATAGCTGGTAAATGTGTAGCATGCTTTAGAAACTGACTTTTCGACACCAGCTGGGTGTCACACCCCTCGGATTATCAGTCATGCAAACATAGCTGGTTTAACTGTTATTGTGCATAAAGATGATGACAAAGATTAGCATTTCTGAAGACACATTACCTCCGTAAATACACAACCATGTGTATAACTATGTTGGCATTTAACCAGAAAGGGATTTGCTTACTTTTGAAAAACCTTTGGCTACATTTGAAGGTTCAAATTATGGAAGAGTATTAGGGCCACTGAAAAACAAATTCACAATTTTGATTTTTTCACAATTCAGAAGCAACCGGCTTCAATGACATAGATGTGAGTTGTGCAGGAGAACAACTAACTTTCTGCATGGCCGGGGGGTCCCCGAAGACGAATGAATTAACAATTTATTTCAGACACATACATACAAGCACCTCAGTGTGAACACAAACCGTATATTACACACACACACACACATATATATATATTGACAAATATATGTGAATAATACATGCATGCAACCTAGATACAAATAAACCAATTTACTAAACCTGAAATACCCATTAAATACATCTGTCAGAATAGTTACACATATACACATATGCACACACAAAATATGCCACCATAGTTGCGTAAAATTTTGAAAAGATGTATGAGGAAGTAAAGCTTATTTAATCATTCCCCTTCACCTTCCTGTAGTCCTTAACGTGAATGCACTTCTTGTTTCCAAAACGTGATAATATTACATTTTACATCACACACAGAGTGATATGTTTCAAGTCTTTATTTCTTTAATACCAATCACATGATACCACTAAAAATGATTTAAACATGTAATGTGGGCCCACTGAAGAAATACATGCATGCATACTCTATAGTATATGCACTAGATTTTTTGCTTAAATTAGGGGTTAGGGTTAGGGTTGAAATAATTTATTACAGTAAACAACAGTAAGGTGTCCAGGTTGCTTTAATAACAGCCTTCAGCTTGTCTGATGTCTCCCATTGTCCTTTTGACCAAAAAGTTCTAAACTCTATATGACGGTTTAGGATGGATGGATGGACGGATGGATGGATGGGCAGACAGACAGTTTGATAGCCAGTCAAGCACAGTGATATGTTCCTTATATGGCAAGTCATGCTGAAAAGGAAATTAGCATATCCAAAATTGTCAGCAGAAGGAAATATGAGGGCCTCTAAAACTTTAGACTTGAGAAAGGTCAGTGGACTGACACCAGCAGATGACTTTACTCCCCAAATCTTCTGTTGAAACAAACACTGGACCTTGACCAACTTGGAGTCTGTGCCTCAGCACCTTTCTTTCAGACTTTGCGATCTTGATTTCTAAATAAAATGCAAATTTTATTTTCTCATAAAAGAGACTGAATTTGGTATTTTATCAGCTGTAAGTCAAATTAATCAAAATCAAAAAAATGAAAGCTTGAAATGTATCACTGTGTAATGAATCTATATAATATACTTTTTGAGTTGAGATACTGATATTCTGTTTCATAGAGATGTAGCTGTATTAATGTTTTTTGTATCTGTATGTGTGGCTAGTGATATCTGTGTATTCTTATTTACAGTATGGAGAAAAACGAAACTGTTGAGGTGTGCAGAAATGAATATGAACAGTGTCCACCTTTGCTCTCTAGGTATTACCAGAACACTCAGTTCTTCTCATAAAACTAGAGCCCCTGTGCATAAAATAACAAAGCTTGTGTTCTTTTACTAGTGAAATATTATGCAACTTAGGTAAGAGGTTAGAGGTGAAAATGAGAGTTTGGAGATAGTTCTCCTTTTTGTCATTATCCGTACTGTCTACAAAGCCCCAGTACCACAGGCCTAGCACCGCTGTGTTTGAAAATTGGTATAGTGATTTTAAATTTAAAAGACTGTCCTTCACTCATTAAAACATTCTTCTTGTCATTGCGTCTAAACAACTCAAACTTTGCCTTGTCTAAGCATACGTGTTTTTCTCCAGTAGGGCATTTGGGTCGTTCATGTGTGAAGCTGCAAAGTTAAGTCGTAAACCTTTCTTGGTCTGCATCCTCTCTGTCCATGTTGATTTTAAACTCTCTTCTCTGTAGACACTGATGTTCCAACATCTTCCAGTTATGATGAAAGGATTGAACCTTTGAGGATCCTTGGTAGTTCCTACACATCCTGGCCATTTTCCCTTTATCAGAGCGAGCAGCTTTCGTCAAATGGTTGAAAAGTGGTTGCAGTCTGATGTACCAACAGAACAATGATCCAAAACAAACATCAAAACTAAATCAGCTTAATATAAAGATGCTAGGATAGCCTTGTTCCTAACCTTTTTGAAAATGTACAGACCTTTCTCTAAAGGTGTGTCTGTAGTTGGAAACCAACCGCATTCAATGTTTCTGCCTGGAAGAGTTCCCAACAGTACAAGTTATGCTAGGACCTTGTTGATAGCTAGAAAAACTGTGTGGTTTTGATAAAACCTGAGACATTTAAACAAGTATAAATGTTGGCATATACATACAGGGGTTGGACAATGAAACTGAAACACCTGTCATTTTAGTGTGGGAGGTTTCATGGCTAAATTGGACCAGCCTGGTAGCCAGTCTTCATTGATTGCACATTGCACCAGTAAGAGGAGAGTCTGAAGGTTCAATTTACGGGGAAAGAGCACAGTTTTGCTCAAAAATATTGAATGCAACACAACATTATGGGTGAAATACCAGAGTTCAAAGAGGAAAAATTGTTGGGGTGCACGTCTTGCTGGGCGCATCTGTGACCAAGACAGCAAGTCTTTGTGATGTATCAAGAGCCACGGTATCCAGGGTAATGTCAGCATACCACCAAAAAAGGACGAACCTATCCAAACGGGTTTAAAATTGTGGACACAAGAGGAAGCTGTCTGAAAGGGATGTTCAGGTGCTAACCCGGATTGTATACAGAAAAAAATAAAACCACAGCTGCCCAAATCACGGCAGAATTAAATGTTCACCTCAACTCTCCTGTTTCCACCAGAACTGTCCGTCGGGAGCTCCACAGGGTCAATATACACGGCTGGGCTGCTATACCCAAAACCTTTTGGTCACTCATCCAATGCAAACGTCGATTTCAATGTGCAAGGAGCGCAAATCTTGGGCTGTGGACAATGTGAAACATGTTTTTCTCTGATGAGTCCACCTTTACTGTTTTTTCCCCACATCCGGGGGAGTTCGGGGGTGGAGAAGCCAAAGAAGCGCATCACCCAGACTGTTGCATGCCCAGAGTGAAGCATGGGGGGGGACAGTGATGGTTTGGCTGCCATTCATGGCATTCCCTTGGCCCCAATACATGTGCTAGATGGGCGCGTCACTGCCCAAAACCAACCATTTTTGTATTATTTTAAAAATTGTATCCTGAAGGCGGTGGGCCCGTGTATCAGGATGACAATGCACCAATACACACAGCAGACTGGTGAAAGATTTGGGTTTTGATGAACATGAAAGTGAAGTTGAACATCTCCCATGGCCTGCACAGTCACCAGATCTAAATATTATTGAGCCACTTTGGGGTGTTTTGGAGGAGCGAGTCAGGAAACGTTTTCCTCCACCAGTATCACGTAGTGACCTGGCCACTATCCTGCAAGAAGAATGGCTTCAAATCCCTCTGACCACTGTGAAGGACTTGTATATGTCATTCCCAAGACGAACTGACGCTGCATTGGCCGCAAAAGGAGGCCCTACACCATACTAATAAATTATTGTGGTCTAAAACGAGGCGTTTCAGTTTCATTGTCCAACCTCTGTATATTTGAGTCTGTGTGTAAAATTGATACCTGTATGAAAAATGAAAATTATATTCAAAAGTGTGCATCCTTGTCTTTTTAAAAGCTCCAAATTAATATGACATTCGTGCCATTAACAAGGTTATTTAAATTTCTTACTTTTATTGAATAACTACATTTAATGTTTTTTTTTTATTGGTGTGCAATCAGATAATGTATGTTTTTTGTCCCCTTCATATGTGTGCGCTCTGGGTTAGAAACACCTTATGAATCACTCTACCTTGCGTTGGCCATGAGCCCCTTTCCCATTGGCTGGCGTCGTGGGGGTTGGTGGGCTGGGGGTGGTAAGAGCGAGATAAAAGGAGCAAATGTCTCCTGTTCTGCTTACACACAAACACACTCAACACGTGCCTGGCTGTCCGTCTGACTGGTCGTGGACGCGGAAAAAGGAGACGAGGTTTCACTATTCAAACACTGCTGCTGGAGCTCTCTGGATCTGAAAGTGTGAGTACACACACACACACACACACACGCATCCATATAGCATGTCTAATCCTATTTGAGATAAGGCTTCAGATAGGGGCTCTGCTGCTTAACAAGAATAAAGACCTGCTCTGTAACACTTGTTGAATGATAAGGCAATGGCGTTGTGCAGGGGGCAATGTTCATATGGTATTATACTGTTTGAATAGGTGGTGCGACAGAAACGTGCATGAGCATAAGGTCCAACCTTTTCTCCCACCATTAAAATAAATTGTCAATGTTATGCTGAAAATCATTTACCCTCAAGAAAGTCTTGACAGGACTTAAATAAAGTATGCTGGGAGAAAAGTTTTCAGAGCACCTAAAGTCAGATCACAGTGAAAGAAAAACAGTGTGGCTAAAGACACAATAGGGAGGTTAATATTCCAATTATTCATAAAAAATGCATGCCTAATTAAACTGTAAGTATAATCTGTAAGGCTAACTGTCTTAGCACTTCATAACAGTCAAAGCAGGACACAGAAGAGGAGAGCAAGACTGGATAAATACACAAGAAATAAAATCTTTATTATACCAATGGGTACAAGTCATAAAGCCAAAGTAATCTAGACTTAAAAATATCTGTTAAGTCCATTAAAATACAGTGTGGCAGTATCATTCCAGCTTGTTACTGAACTTATCAAGCTGGAATGATACAGTGTGGTAGTATCATTCCAGCTTGATAAGTTCAGTAACAGCAGTCAGAACAAAGCTGTTATTAAAATGTCTGAGGTATGTCACCCATAATGTTGTGTGCATTTGAATATTTTGAGCACAGCTGTGCTCTTACCCTGCTAATTGAACCTTAACACTCTGCTCCTACTGGTGGAATGTGCAATCAATGAAGACTGGCTACCAGGCTGGTCCAATTTAGCCATGAAACCTCCCACACTACAGTGACAGGTGTTTCAGTTTCATTGTCCAACCCCTGTATATCCTTAATAATTATCGACATCCCTGATAAAGATTTGGATTTTTTGTTGCTGTGGAAAATCTGAATGTAGAAAATACAAACCTTAAATTTCTAAGGCTCGAGTCAGTCTTGCTACAACACACAGCAAGGAGGAAGGTAAAAGAAATCCCACGGGCTTACTGTTCAAGAACAGCAGCAAAGAGTGACATCTTGAGGTTAAAAGGCTCCCGAAAGAACCATTAGATACCATCTACATGCCAGCTGGTTGCTTCCCATGAAAAAGGCATTACTGTCCTACAGTAACTAAGGCATAAGTATGGCGTTCGATTATTCAACTGGGACTTAAATTGAAATCATGCAGTTTGGTCAAATCAGACGATGATTGAATTTTTTAACATCAATCATTTCAGATGGGTCTGACTTAATTTTAAATGATTGTTATGGAGCAAAGCACTTGATGCTTACTAATAAGAATGGAAGAGGAGCTCTGATGGGTAGGGCCTTTTTCTATTTTAAAGACCAGTAGGAACCTTGTTACTGTATATGCAATGAAAATGCTAGGATGTTTTACATACAGAACTTTGCAGACACATCCAAAAAACATAAAGTAGATAACTGTTGGATCTTTTAGCAGGTAAAGAATCTAAACATTTGACAAAACCAACACAGAAACAGTTCAACAGACACACAAAGAAAACCTTCTTCCATGGCCATCTCTAGACCTAAATCCTAAATCCTCTTTTTGTTTGTTTCAAACTTTCAACATTTCACAGGGAATTTCTAAATGCAATTCTGTAGGCAAATGGCAGTTGTACAAATCATTAACGGGCATGCTGGTAAGTGTGGCAGGGATTGTTCTCCTGCTCTTCAATCAGCGTAATGTGTGATTATTGTACTGGAATAAAATAATTATATGTAAAGCTGTTCTAGCATCTTTTCCAGGGTGCGAATAAAAGGGGACAACACTGTTTCTACGTGTACAAGACTGGTAGTGTCAGAGGTTGTGACTTATATATACTATTTAGTTTTATTAACAAATATGTTCCTAAGCCATTCTTGATGTCAAAAAGGTGGTTAACTCTGCAATGTTCAGTCCCTGCAGCACAATAAGAGCAAAGGTTAATCTTGAGAGTTAATATGTGTGTGTGTGTGTGTGTTTTCTTTACTAAATTGTCAGAAATCCCAAAAAAGTCACATCCAGCCTCTTGAAACACTAACAACACCTGCTGCTAAGTTCAGAATTTTTATTGTTTTCCAGTTGTATCATGGATGCTGCAGAATTTCGACGCAGAGGCAAGGAGATGGTTGACTATGTGGCCGACTACTTGGAAAACATAGAACAGCGACCAGTGTACCCGGATCTGGAACCAGGATATCTCCGTTCTTTAATCCCCACTGAGGCCCCACTTGAGCCTGAGAGTTATGAGGAAATAATGCACGACGTGGAGAGGGTCATAATGCCAGGGGTGATACCATTTGCTTTTTTATTGGTTAACATAATGTTACATGACCCTAATTACTCTACTCTTAAAATTTACAAGGTTTTTTCAAATGTATACTACACACAAAAAAACTATAAATTTCAATTGAAGTAGCAAATATATAACTCTTGTACCACCTTTTAGGTAGAACCATAAACGTAGTAGATATAATTCACAAACGTTTGGGCCAGCGGTTTGGCTCAGAGTACCATGCAGTTTTGCTTATGTGTGTTATTAAAACACCCACCTTGTCCAAAGTTTAGTATTCTAAGAAATTTCAAGCAAATTTACAGTAACTTACAAATGTAACGATTCTGACAAGAATTCAGTATCATACATCAGTATGAGTATCAGTCTCAATGTGCAATTTATTGTTTAACTCCATAACCTAACCGTTTAAAGCCTGAGACAAGCCTAATACTCCAGACATTCAAGCTGTTAAGTTGATGCGTTTAACAAAACAAAAACATTAAAATGTTTTTGCAACCTCACCTGTTTTTTTCTCTCTCTTCCTTTGTATCATAATTTAAACGCAGGGTTTTGCTTTTATGTTATTATAACCAGAAAAGTTCATTCATTTTAGATTTTATAGAGATTGTGTACAACATTTTACCAACATTTTATTCAATACAGCAGGTTTGGGGAAAGTAATAACTCTTTAATACAGGTAGAATTTTAGAAATACATGAATCCAAAATTAAAGGTTTAGCATTAAATGGTTTGAAGATCGCTGTTAGATTCCTTACATGTTTGCGACAGAAGGAAAAGTAGCAGTTTCACTTTTAACCAAGCAAAACTGTAGTAGATCACAGTAAAAAGTAGTTTGGCTTTTCATATTAATTATTTTCAGCATTTACCTTTATATTGTTAGTCTAATTTATCATTTTTCCAGGTCACCCACTGGCACAGCCCAAACTTCTTTGCATACTTTCCAGCAGCTTCATCCTACCCCGCTATGCTGGCGGATATGCTGTGTGGTGCCATTGGTTGCATTGGATTTTCCTGGGTAATGTACACAAATGCACTACTCCCTGTAATTTCAGACAATACTTTTAGCTCATATCCATAGAGAAAAAGCAAGCTTTTCAGATATTTCTTTGAATTTTGGTGACATTTTAGGCTGCTAGTCCAGCCTGCACAGAGCTGGAGACAGTGATGCTAGATTGGCTTGGGAATATGCTGCACCTACCCGAGAGTTTTATTGCGGGGACAAACGGCCATGGAGGTGGGGTTATTCAGGTAAGCATGTTTTTGTGGTGTCACAGTACCCATTTAAAATTCTGTAAATGAAATCAGTCCAGTGATCACAAAAACAATTTGATTTTATGGGAATGTATGCGTAAAGGATATTATTTAATGTCCGCTTTAATATTTTTTCATATGTGTTATTTATATGACCTACAAATTTTCTTCAACATAGCCAAGCTGAATTTAATAAAAAGAAATATGTTGCAAGGAATAGAAACAAAATCACATAAAGTTAGAGACAAGATAAATGAAAGCAACCAACCTCAAACCTGTTCAGGATTTACATTTTATGATTTACAACTACATGTGATTTACAACATGGTGGTGGTACCATCATGTTGTGGGAAAGCTTTTCTCCTGCAGAGACAGGGAAGATAGTCAGAGTTGATGGGATGATAGATGGAGTTAAATACTGGTCAACTCTGTAAGAAAACATGTTTTGATGGGAATGCTGTAGTGGTTCACTTTCCTGCAGGGCAATGACATTAAACATACAGCCAGACCTGACAAAGTATATTCATGTGTTAGATATGTGTTCAACGCCCACGTGGGAAACGACAGTGACACCTGGAGAGGCGTGATCGGGAGAAATGGCCTCCCCGATCTGAATCCGAGTTGTGTTTTGTTATTGGACTTCGGTGCTAGTCATGGATTGTCCATAATGAAACCCATGTTCGAAATTAAGGGTGTCCCCAGTGGAAGATGATGTGTGCAACCAGGACACCCTAGGCAGGAGGTCAATGATCGACTTTGTTGTCGTATCATCAGACCTTCGGCCGCATTGTTTTGGACACTCGGGTGAAGAGAGGGGCTGAAGATGTCACACCTGATCACCACCTGGTGGTGAGTTGGATCCGCTGGAGGAGGAGAAAGCCGGACAGACTGGCAGGCCCAAGCGCATAGTGAGGGTCTTCTGGGAACGCCTGGCGGAGCCTCGGCACCAGGGATAGTATTCAACTACCACCTCCGGGAGAGCTTTGCCCAGATTCGGGGGGATGTTGGAGACATAGAGTCCGAGTGGACCATGATTCTCCAAGCATCTATTGTCGTGGCTGCTGCCCGTATAGCTGCCGGGCGCTAAGGTCTGCGGTGCCTGTCACGGCGGCAATCCCAGAACCCGGTGGTGGGAACACCGGCAGTAAGGATGCTGTTAAGCTGAAGAAAGGGGGTCCTATCGGCTGTGGTTGGCTTTTTTGGGGACTTCCTGAGGCGGCTGACGGGGGTACCGTGAGGCCAAGCGTGCTTCCGGCCCGGGCTGTGGGCAGAGGCAAAAAAAGGGGGGGCCCGGGGGGGGAGTTCGGTGAGGCCCCATGGAAAAAGGACAGGTCAGGGGGCCTCGAAGCGATTCTGGAAAAAACCGTTCCGGGGGCCTCAGGAAAGGGGGAAGGGGTGCTTCGCCACCACTGTTTATAGTGGGGGTGGGAGGCTGCTGACCTCGACTGGGGGGACATTATCGGGCGGTGGAAAGGGGAATTCCCCCCCGAGGATCTCCTCAACCCGGCCATCTTAAAAACGATTTCCCCGGTGGAAAACAGAGGCTGGGGACTCGGGGGTTGGACTCTTTCATCACCCCAGGCTGAAGCAACAGGGGGGGTTTAAAAAAGCTCCGCGGTGGCAAGGCTTGGGGGGGGATGAGATCCGCCCTGAGTACCTCAAATCTTGCGGATGTTGGGGGTTTTGTGTCATGTTGTGTCATGGTTGACAGACTCTTTAAAACCTTTTGCATGGGGGGTCGGGGACAGTGCCCCCGGACTGGGCAGACCGGGGGGTGGTGGGTGTTTTCCCCAACTCCAGGGGGATCACACTCCTCAGCCTCCCTGGTAAGGCCTACGCCAGGGGTTTTGGAAAAGGAGAGTCCGGCCGATAGTCGAACCTGGCTTCAAGGGGGAAGCATGTGGGTTTTTTTCCCCGGACGTGGGAAACACGGCCCCGGCTCTATACCCTACAGGGTACTCGAAGGCTCATGGGATTTTCCCCAAAACGGTTTAAATTGTGTTTTGTGACCTGGAGAAGGCATTCGACTGTGCCCTTCGTGATCCCTTGTGGGGGGTGCTTCAGGGAGTATGGAAAAGGGGGGGGCCTTTTTATTAGGGGCCATCCGGGTTCCCTCTACGAGCGAACCAGGATTTTGGTCCGCATTGCCGGCACTAAGTCGGACCTTTTCCCCGGTGCATGTTGGACTCCCGGCAGGGCTGCCCTTTGTCACCGGTCCTATTCATAACTTTTGGACAGGATTTTTTGGACGCAGCCAAAGGGCCCCCGGGGGGGGTCTGGTTTTGGGGACCAGTGGATTTGTCTTTTCTTTTTGCAGATGATGTGGTCCTGCTGGGCTCCCCCAAAAAAACCCTTCAGGATGCTCTGGGGCGGTTTCCCAGAAACCGAGTGTGGAAGCGGCTGGGATGAGGATCAGCTCCTCCAAGTCAGGAGGCCATGGAACTCAACCCGGGAAAAAGGGTGGCTTGTCCACTTCAGGGTTGGGAAAGGGGGATTCCCTTTTGGCCTCAAGTGGAGGATTTTTTCAAGTATTTCGGGGTTCTTGTTCCCCGAGTGGGGGAAGAATGGAGCGGGAGATCGACAGAACGGATGGTTTGGGGGGGCCCAAGTAAGGGGGGGCCGGGGCCGGGCCGTTTTTTGGTGATGAAGGAGAGACCCGGAGAAAAACCCCAAAAAAGCGAAGTTGTTTACAGGGGGCTCGGGTTTTAGGGGCCCTCCCCCACCTAAATTGGGCCCGGGGAAACCCTTTGGGGGTCATGAAAGAAAAAAACCCGAGATCCGGGATACAAGGGCTGAAAACAAAGGAGCTTCCCCCGTTGGGTTGGGGGGAAAGCCCTTAGAGAAAGGGTGAGGAAAACCCGGGGAACCATTCGGGGGGGGCCCCGGGGGGGGTTTAGAGCCGCCTTCCCCTCCAAATCGAAAGGAGCCAGTTGAGGGGGGTGGGGCATCTATTCCCGGATGCCTCCCGGGACGCCTTCCTCCGGGAAAGGTTTTTCCAGGCACGCCCTTCCCACCGGGAGGAGGCCCAGGGGACGGCCCAGGACACGCTGGAGGGACTTTTGTTTTTCGGCTGGCCTGGGAAAACGCCTTTGGGGCTCCCCTCGGAGGAGCTGGAGGAGGTGTCTGGGGAGAGGGACGTCTGGGTGTCTCTGCTGAGTCTGCTGCCCCCGCGACCCGGTCCCGGATAAAGCGGAAGACGACGAGTACGAGTACGAGTAAGAGTGTTAGAATGGCGCAGTTGAAGTCCAGACCTAAATCCAACTGATAATCTGTGGCAGGACTTGAAAGATGGTGTTCACAGACATTCTCCATTTAGTCTGATGGAGTGCTAATTCTTTTTATAAACAAAACCAAAAAAAATCACCTTTTGATTCCTCCTTCTAGTTATGCGCTACTTTTTGATGGTCTATCACCTAGATATAAAATAAATATAAAAATGAAATACATGTGGGTGTAAAATGGCAAAATAAGGGTTAGGGGCCACTTAATAATATTTGCAACTTTTGCAACATTTCTCAACTTTTGGCAACAGTCTAAACAACTTTGAAGGTGATTATACAAACAAATAACTGAGAAACTGGTATTTAGACTGACACCCTGCGTCTACAGTTATCAGCAATTTGTGCACTATTGATCTGTTGTCTTTTTCTCCCTGGTGCAAACCAGGGGATAATTGGCAGGAAATTGCCTTTTGATTGTGTCATTTCCAGGCGCACGACAGAAAAATGACAGTGATGGTGCTGGGATTGTTTCGTGTGGAAGAAGGCTAATCATTAGTTTAGTCTTCCATTGACAGAGACGCAGAAGCAATAGATGCGGGCACGTGTTATTGGGATGGTGAATGGTTGAGCATGAGAGTGCACTCTGATGACAGATCGTTTCATGCCTCTTCTGTTGTTTCCACCTGAGTGCGAGGGCGTTTATGCGTGAGGGCTCATCTGGCTCATCGTCTTTTTGTTTCTGTCCTGCCACTCTTCTTTTTTAGAGCAGCTTACCAGCTCACTATGGCAACCAATCGAGCTCTTGCTGCCGCAGAGTTAATGAGTGTTGTGACAGTACACTGCCAGCCTATTATTACAAACGGTGTGTCACCACACAGAGGAACTGGAAGGACTTTTAAAAATGTGACCTTGAAGATCATTTAACACCCTGCGTGGGGCCAGAGTTAAAACTATGCAAAATTTTTACTGAAGTTGTATTTTGTTTTAAATTAACACAAAAATGTTTGGAATGTATGTACTTGTCTCTATGATCGGTTTAGGTTCGACTTTTTTGGGGAGTGGGGCTTATTTTATAAAGTACCTTAGATGATGTGTTTGTGAATTGAATTATTGGAGCCAATTGCTTTTAGTTGTTTGGACTCTACAGCCTTTGTTGTTTCTATGTTAAGCTGCTAAATTGGAAGGAGTTACAGCAAATTGCATGACAGATTATGGACAAACATCTGCTAGGTTATGTTTAAAAAAAACTAAACGGCTCCGTTTGACATTACTGAAGGAAAATGGATGAGAGCTGCAAGTTGCTTAAGGGGTTCAGAGGATAAGACTGCTAGGAAGTACAGGTCATGGCTGGGCTTGTGTTGCATGATCAATTGGATAAGAACAGGAAGTTTGGACTATTGAGGTCTGCTTTGTTGGCACTTTGTAATATTTCTTTTATTAGGTGCGATCTGTTTATTGTTTTTAGAGAATGTTTTAAATTTATTGTTAGATTTTTGTTGACATGAATCGGAAGCCACGATGCTATTATCACACATAAAAATGGAAAAATAATGAAAACAATTGAAACTTAATAATAAATTAACTCAAAATCTAAAGCTATAACTTGCCATTTTTCTCTTGTGTTGAAAAATATGACAATGACTGCAGAAGCCATTTCCAAATTTTATTTTAATTTTACTTTCTCTTACTTATTGGGAAATCCCTTGAACCTCAAAATGCATATTATGTTATGATCCCATGGACTTTGTGATTTACATTTGTCTGAGTTCTTTATTTTGAGTTATTTCTGTATTTTCTATAGTTAGCTGTTTTCATTGTTCTTTTGGTTATTCCATGTATCTGTGATGTCATTAGTCTAATATCCTGAGTTTCTTAGCCTTGCTCCCCACTCAGCTGTCATTTTGTCATTATGCTCGTCTGGTTTCCATGGCACAATCACATTTCCACAGTATTTGAGCGCCTTAGTTTTTTTTCTCTCACTGCTGGATTTGAAGGTGCTGTTGCCCTGGTTCGTGTGTTTTTTCTTTCTGTTCTGTGAGTTTTCTGTTTCATCATTAAATACAATTTCCGTCATGCGTCTGCTTCTGTCCCATTGCCATTTGGGTCCTCCTCAATACAAACCAAACACGACATATACGTTTTATGCATATTAGGAACACCAACATCAAATATTGAGAATAATGCCTGTTATGCAAAGAAATGAAATGTGAACAGGATTTTTTGACTTGATTTCTAACACCAATTAACAATTGAATGTTGCAAGACACGTTAGAACATCATAAACAACAAGGAAATGATGAAAACACAAACTCAAAAAAAAACAAACAAAATATCCAAACACCCAAGAATCGTGACACTCACTTGTAAGCATAAATGATACATTAGTCTGCAGCAGAAAGAACAGCAGTTAAAAAAGGGGTTAAAAATAAATTTTATTTACCGAAGAAGGTGTTTTCAACTTCATTTACTCGTTGCTGTTGTGGTACAATTTTTCAAAATTTAGAAACTAAAAAACACATGATTAGGGCTAGGTATAGAACGATGCAGTTAGGGTTCATTTGTTAAAGAAACACCAGGGCAAATATAAAATACAAAGCAAAAATAACGTTTTTTATTGATGTCTTCTCATATTTTTATTTCTGTGTTTTTGTTTGTAGAAAAACCTAATTATGACCCATTTTAGACGCAAAATGGGTCATGATTTAGAAGCAAGAGTAAAGTTTCTCCTAAATGGCTGAACATAACTTTTAACATTTTTCTTTTGCAATAATGTTTCAAACATATAACATTCAGATGAACCTATAATTCTCCGACAGGGTACAGCCAGTGAAGCGACCCTGATATCCTTGCTTGCTGCACGGTGTAAGGCAATCAGACGGCTCCTGGCAACAGACCCCAAAACATCTGAGTCTGAAATCCTATCTAAACTGGTGGCATACACCTCTGACCAGGTAAGTCAAAGAGAAAAACATTTGTTTCACAGAAACATTGTTTTTAATTCAGACTGATTTGCACATTGAACGTTTTTGCCAGCAATTTCAGCCTTACCAGACAATATCTTAAAACTTACATTTACATCAAGTTATTAAATCCTTACATGTTTGTTTTTTTTTTTTTTTCTCAATCTTACAAGTTGTCATCATTCATTGTAACATGCGTCACAGAGAAAAAAATAAAATAAAGTCAGAGCGGGGGTCAGTGAGGCAGTAGCTAGAACTGATCAGGTTTGAAACCAGACTGCCTTTGTGATTGGATTATGAAGTTGCCTGAGGGCCACACAGACCTTTTGCTTGGGTCCAGTTCATGTTGCTCAACAGCTGGTTAGAAGTGTTCTTTCTTCCATGAGAGGCTCTGCGTAAACAAATGTTGATTGCTTCAATGGAGGATAAGGATACGTTTTCGAATTTAAATGTTTTAGGTCAAACAAAGCATAACCAAAAAATTGGGATGCATTTTTTTTACCTTGTAGTGCAAGTTTAATGAAGGTAAAGTGTTTTGCCTATTTTATTTATTTATTATTCCTGATGTTCCTGTAGATAAATGACAATCTTATTCTTAGCAGCAGCTGCTGTATATTATTAGTATTTGTTTCATCTGACATAAATAAAATCCTGTGTTGAAGCTACTGGCTAGACATTCCTGTAAAATCAATCAAACTCACTTCAGATATAGTTTTATATATACTTTTCTATTTGTTTTTCTATTTCAATGTTGATGGTCATTTAATCGAGACAAAATAAAAAAAAACAAGCTTCTATGTGCACTATGCATCTGGAAACATCACACAAGGCTTGAAGCAACAGGTCCTTTAGATGGCATCCATCTGTTTTTTCTTGTTTTTTCCAAGTTCTGAAAGATGAGATCTGTAATACAAGTCTAAAATAAGGATTCAAAGCAGCACTGGAAAACATATTCTTGTCATAGTGAGTTGTGCTCAAATTGACTGTTTAACAAATCCATGCACTTTCTTAAAATCCAGGACTTTGAATCCGAGTTTTATTTTAAACACTGTGTCAAAATGTTTTATTGATTTTTTTAATCTTTTACTTAGCAACAGGTAAATCATTCTGCTAATACCAAAACAGCCCTTTTTTGCCAAACAGGGCTTATTGTAGTGGTTTGACATGCTTAGCTGCAATGGCTTAAAGTTTAGAGCCCTGTCTGCACATTAAATTGGCTAGAGCTCCATGCTTTACCCAGGCCTTGGTCACTGAACCCGGCCTGACTTCTGTTAAAGGCCCCATGGCTGCACAACAACCAGGCCCGAGATCCATGCTCTACCCAGGTTTGGCCCACTGGGCCTGGCTGGCCTTACTTCACAGTAAGAAACAGAAATGATCTGCTAAACTAAAGAATTATGAGTTCAGACTTCATGTAGTGCCAATGTACTGAAAAACCTCATAATTATTGTAGGTGAAAAAAGGAGAATACAGCATTTATTAATTTTATATTAGGTAGACAACCAAAGAGATGAAAAAGTTCCAGCAGGAATATGAACTGATTCTTATTAGTTAAAGATGTAAGGCAATTTCTTCACTATATGCTTCAGCTACACCATCCACGCCAATATCAGTCTTGGCTTTGGGCTTATCTAGACTAAAACTCTGAATCAAACATGGAGAGTTAAACTCAAATGCAATTAAAATGCTTCAGAATTTAAATTAAATCTTTAAAAAGTTGCTCATTTGCCATGTTATTTACTAAGAACCTTATGTAGATTCTTAAGCCTCCAGTGATGTCAATGACCAAATACACACAAAGCAAAATTTGTACTTTTTTTGCTAGGGGGGGTTGTTTTTAAAAACTCTTTTTTTATTGGGTAAAATCAATATTTTTACACAGCTGTGTTGTTTATTGTGTACATTTGTTCCTGACAAGAAAATACACCACTGGGTGGTGTATTTAAGCTCACATTGGAGACTGACACTCTCAGGAGGAATAAAAACTTGCTTATCTTATCTTTCTCATAAATATTACCTTTCTCTCAACCTCAGGCTCATTCATCCGTGGAGCGGGCCGCCCTGATTGGAGCAGTAATGATGAGGAAGGTTCCTACTGATGAACACTACTCTGTTAGAGAGGAAATGCTGAGGAAGATGGTGGAGGAAGACAAAGCAGCTGGACTTATCCCTTTTTATGTACAGAACAACACAAAACACATCCATCCAGAGCACGTTGGAGCTAACACAAATATAGACACACTTCCTGTCACAAAACTGTGGCTGTCAGCTAAAATGGCCGGCAGCCACAATGATGTAATTTCCTTATGATGCAGCTGCATGCACCTGAGGCTTCTGCTGAAAGATAACATTGTTTCTGTTCGAACTAATGTTTGTCTATCTTGTTAGGGGCAATAACCCTTGTCTCATCTGGACCCACAGATCAAAATCAGTGAACAATAGTGGAGAAGTCTTAGTTGTCCAGTTATACAAGACAAAAATCAGACCTTCATCTAAATTTAAGAGAATAATATGCAATAGATAAATTAATTAGAATCCATTTTTAAAAATCTTCAGATATGGCTGTGAAAATAGACAATGACAAACCAAACACTTTAAGATTCTGATTAACAATATCTGTGTGTTTCAGTTTTGTGCGACTCTTGGCACCACACCATCATGTGCTTTTGATCGTATTATGGAACTGGGACCCCTTTGTGAGTCAACAAGTTGCAGCAAAATACACTTCCTCAGATTGCACATGGCAGGAAGCTCTGATGGTTCTATCTGGTTTTATTTTTTTGAAAACGTCATTAGAATGAGGATGTCTGAAACGAAAATTTAGATCAAAAGTAACAAAGAAAAAGTAATGTTTGTCACATCACCGTTACCAGTGCAATTTCAATAAATATGCAGTATTTCATTATTTTGGCCTTTAATTTAATGATGGATTAGTCATCCAGGTTCAGGAGCTTTTATTCTTCAGATTATTAAAAAGAATGACCCAATATGTTCTTTAAAATATTATGTAAACCTTTCATTTCTTTGTCTTTTTCAGGTAATAAGGAAAACATGTGGATGCACATTGATGCAGCATATGCTGGGAGTGCCTTTATCTGTCCTGAATTTAGACCTTTATTGAACGGCATTGAGGTGAGTTTAAATCATCTGTATTGTTTTGCTTATACAGTGCTTTGCAAAAATATTCACACCCCTTGAACCTTTTCACATTTTGTTCTATTATAATCACAAACCTCAATGTGTCTTAGCGCGATCTTATGTGATAAGCCAACACGAAGTTGTGCATAGTTGTGAAGGGGAAGAAAAATTATATTTTTCAACATTTTTACATATAATATTTAAAAATGTGTGGCACACATTTTGTATTCATCCCTCTTTTGTATGATACCCCTTAATAAATCTAGTGCAACCAGTTGTCCTCAGAAGTCACCTACTTAGTAAGTTGTGCTCACCTGTGTGTTATTTAATCTCGTGAATACAGATGTGTGAAGGTCTCAGAGGTTTGTTAGAGAACATTAAAGAACAAACAGCATCATGAAGATCAACCACACCAAGGGGCAGGAATGATATGTGAAGAGGTTGGAAGCAGGATTAGGTTATCCTAAGCTTAGTGTTATTAGCAGCATCAATCTCTGGGGATGCTTTTCTCCTACATGGACAGGGAAGCTGGTCAGAACTGTCAGAGTAGGCTGGAAAGACCTTGAGACCAGTGCAGATGTTCACCCTCCAGATTTACCACAACCAAAAACGTACATACAGAGCTGCTCAAAGTATATTCATGTGACAGAATGTCCCGATCAACGTCCAAGCCTCAATTACATTGAAAATCTGTGACGAGAAAATTGCTGTTCAGAGACAGTCTCCATTTAAGCTGGTCAGTTTGTAGATGTGCAAAACTGTTCGAGACATACCCTAAAAGACTTGTAGCAATAATTGCTATAATAAATCATTTTTCTTCCACTTAAAAAAGAAACCCTAATTTTGGTCTATCACACAAAATGCAAATAAAATACATTGACATTTGTTGCTGTAACATGACTAAATGTGAAAATGTTCAATTGGTGAATGCAAGGCACTGTGTAGTCTACTTTTGCATGACTTAATGTAATTAAGCTGTACCAAGAAGCCTCTTAGGAAAGAAACATTAAATGTAAGGATTTCAACAAAATTACCATTCTTTCATCATGGTCACAAATAGAAATACACATCCACATCCAAGGAAAGTCACTTTCTGTTCAATTGGGGGATAATTATTTCTGGTTGGATCTATGTGAAAATAACATTATGACCCTTGAAAAGGGCATAATGTTAATGTCAAGGAGGAAGCATGCAGAATGGAGCAATAGGCCAAACAATCAGCATACAACGCAGGAGCATCAATCTGCCTTTTGAGGCTACCCGAGCAGATGTTGCTCCCCACGCTTTACAGAGACACAGAGATAAGGGCGAAGTCATTTCCTGAGGCAGCATTGGACCTTTCTATATCTCTGTTTATTAGACACACCAGTTCAAACAGCGGTGGTAAGGAGATAGGTGAAAGCAGTCTTGACGTTAAAAGCACCAACAGTTGTTTCATCCTTTCTTTGACTGGTAGAAGGAAAATGGACTTAAGTTTTAATGCTTCCTTTCTGTATTGTGTGCTGTTTTCCGTTTTGCAGTATTTGTTTTAATCAAAGTATTTTTGTCTCAGAGCTGAAAGCAAAACATTACAACATTACAGGTTGTATAAAACAGTGTTGCAGTAATTTTGGATGAGAACATAAGGTAGAATTCTGGTCAATTTTGGATAAGAGCAACACCTCCCTGACTGACTGGTTGCTAGGATATGCCTGATGGAGAAGGAGGCAACCAGCCCCCTTTGAGTATGTCAGCATCGCAACTGTCCAACTGTCAGCTAGGAGTCTGAATCACATTGTCTTTGCGTTGTGTTATTGCATCTGTGGAGGTAGGGAAAAGGATATTACAAAAGATAGGTAACAAAAAGATGGCTGCAGATTGGGAATAACTCATCTCTCTTTGACGACAGCAGCAAGGAAGGGCTGATATCCAGTTCACTCTTCAAGCTGCCGACTGGATGCTTCTTTTTTGCATTTCAAATAAGTTGGGTCCCCTATAGTCTAGATATTAATGTTGCTGATAAGGTTTCCTCTGCAACCACCATGGTAGATAATGATGTAACATACTGTTTTTTTAAGTTATTTCAAGAGTAATTATTAAATCCTACCCTAAACCACATTGCTACTTATTTGTTGCACTATTGTGCTTTGCAAAAGTTCTTATAACCCCTTGTGCTTTTTCACATTTTGCCACATTACAACCTCAAACCTCAGTGTTATTTATAGTTTTTTTTATGTGAGAGACCAACATAAAATAGCACATAATGGTGAAGTGGAAGAAAACGGATGCATGTTTTTGAAAAGTTTTACATCCAAAATCCTGAAAAGTGACACATGCACACGCCTGTCTAAGTGATTACTCTATAGAACCACCTATTACTGCAATGACAGTCAATGACAGTCCTTTGGGGTACAGTACCAGCTTTGCACATCCAGAGAAAATTATGTTTGCCGATTCTTCTATTAAAAAAAGCTCATGAAGAGGGTCCTCGAACATCACCTTTTTAAGTCTTGCCATGTATACTTAATTGGATTTAGCACAGGACTTAAACATTCACTGGTGGTTGTCCTGATCGAAGGTGAACCTTCTACATAGTCCTTTTACATCCTTCCACAGATTTTCTTCCAGGATTGTCTCTGTATTCAGCTTGATCCATCTTTTTATTAACCTTACCCAGATTTTCCGTTTCCTGTGGGAGAAAAGGCATTACCTCAGCATGACGCTGTCACCACCATATTTCACAGTTGGGATTTTTTTTAAACTACTACTCAGCCACCTTTTCCCTGATCTGTTTAGTGTGTTGCTTGATCTTTATGATGCTGTTTGTCCACTAATGTTCTTTAACAAACCGTTAATGCCTGTATAAAACAGTGGCATTTAAACTCAGAATAAATTACACAAAGGAGTACTTTATTTGGTGACATCTGATGGCAGTTAGTTGCACTGGGATTTATTAAGGGGTATCAGAGTAAATGTTGCTCAATAAAAATTAACCACACACTTTTTGGTTATTTTTAGTAAAAAAATGTTTAAAGCTGTGTATCCTTCCACCATGTTCTGAACTGCTTTGTGTTGGTCTATCACACAAAATCCTAGTAAATTGTGTAAATTAGATCTTGGATCTCAGTGAGACAACCTGTATAAATAAAGATTAAATAAAAAAAAGTGAAGTTTTGGGTTGTAATGGGACATGAATACCCTTGCATGGAAATATCCAAGTGAATCAAGAACCTATGTTGTACAACAAATAATTTTGTCTTTTTTTAAAGTATGCAGACTCTTTCAACTTCAATCCACACAAATGGCTTTTAGTCAACTTTGACTGCTCTGCAATGTGGTAAGTTGTCCAAAAAACTCAGTTTGCTTTGCTATTCTGTTATGTGTCCTATTTTTTAATACAGTATGACAGATTTAGTATTAATAGATTAAATATGTTAGTGTTAGAAAGATCTTTCAAAGAAAGAAACCTTAACTATGCTATTTTTGGAGGGTCAGTGCCTATATTGATTGTCAGAATATTTCCCATTTTACCTTTGCTGTGACTCATGGGCTCATAAAGCAACAATGAGACACCATATCAATCTACACCTTTATCATTTGCACTGTAAAAATAGAACTGCGCCTTCCACCTGGTCCTTCTGTCAGCATCAACTAAATACTATAATGCTTGCTCTCTAAAGGATATAAATGGCTTCAGAAGAGATTTTTTGGGAACCTTTTCCCTTAGTCTGCCAAGAAAATTAATTTTACGCTTTTGCAGTGTGGACATGAGTAGAAAAACTGTTTTACACATAATAATCTGTTACATTTTCAGAGAAATCTATAAATAATTAGGAGAAGTCAAACTGATTATTTGAAGTTTGAGCCTTAAAGACATTTTGAAAACAAGCCTATCCAAAAATCCAATCAAAAAAGAAAGAAAGGAGAAACTCACATTTTTTCTAAGATTTCTTAACTACAGTCTTTAAGATAATATTCTGAACTGTAAAGGTTGTGTTTGATTAATGGTTTGGAATATACAAAAGAACTGATGAGATGGCAGTTTTTTGTAAACTTATGAATTAAAAATAGTAAAAAACGTTTTTCCTCTCACTGATTATTGTGGCATTTAGCAAATATAAAGATTATAAATAATCTTAGATGATTTAAAACAGGAAAAATGTTGTATGATTTATTATCTGACAGTAAAAAAAAATGTTATGAGTTTATTTTGTGTTATGACCCTTGATTGTTTGCTCCAGAGGGACTTGCACTGAGCCGGGTACCCATGGTTTATACTTAAATCGATGTACAGATTTAATATTATCTGTATATAAACAGTCCAGAATTTATGATTTTTCCAAAATGAAGATCAAAAACGTATGTGGTGGATTTACTGAAGTGCAAATGTTCTCTGATTAGGGTGAAGAAGAGAACAGACATCATTGGAGCTTTTAAAATGGAACCCCTCTACCTGAAGCATGAAAACCAGGAATCAGGTAGTGTCAGATTAATTTTTCATCAGATTAAGACAAATTAATGTATTTTTGTTTAAACTCTAAGCAAAGTTCCTCAAGGATCTAATGGTAATATTAATTTGCTCTGCATTTTAAAGACTGCTGAAACATCATGCTACAATATCTAAATGCAATGCCATGCAGTGCAGTTTCGCCCCAGAAAAACATTTAGCATTCTATCACATAACAAATGTAAAGTTCTATGCATTAATGTGGACACATTAGTGCTAAAAACACACAATAGAGGGGGAAATGATATATTGTTCTCAGTTATTTTTAGAAATAAAATTCTTAAAAGTTTGGTGTGCATTTATATTGAGCCCCCTTTTCTCTGATACCTTAAACTAAATTCTGGAGAACAAATTCAGGAAGTCACCTAATTAATATATAGAGCCAACTCATGTGCTTTAATCTAAACACAGGTGTTCTGTAAAGGCTGCCATGGTTTCATAGAGAACATTATTGAACAAAGTGCATCATAAATACCAAAGAACACAGCAGACAGGTCAGGGACAAAGTTGTAGAAAGATTTAAACCAGTCTGTCTTCGCATGTTTAAACTTAAACAATATCCCAAGCTCTGGATGTCTCACAGAGTTTGGCATAATATTCAAAATGACATTTTAAGACATGGCAATCCACCTAGGAGACCATTATTTAGTCAAAGCAGCCAAGTGGCCCATAATAACTCTGGATGAGTGCAGTTTATTTAGAGGTATCAAAGTAAAGAGGGCTAAATATAAATCAACACCAAATATTTCAGATGTTTAGTTGCAAAAAGTTTGGAAAACCATGGCTCTCTCCCTCTCACTTATTTGTTACAAAAAATCCCAAAAAATACATTAAAATTTGTGGTTTTAGCATGACAATGTTTGAAAAAGTTAATGGGGTGTGAATATATTGAGGATATCACTAAGTTTTATCATCCACATATATATTCTTCCCTCTGCTGAATAGCTACATTAACGAGGCGAAGGGTTTATGTGCCTTTATGATCCTGAGGGCTACCTGGCGTGTTAGCTCCTGTTAGGGTTTCCCATGGCAAACTGGCCTCAGGGGAGGGGTCAGATTTAGAGAGATTCATTGATTCTGATTATATGACTGACCACAAAAAAAAGGCAAAAATTGCCCAGATTAGAAAGAGGGCAACCTCCTGGAGCCAGGTCTGTGGTGGGGGGTGTTGGGGCTCACCGGTGAGTGCCTGGTGGTGGTCAAGCCTTGGCTCCTGAGGGTCGTCTGGGCTCAAGAAGATATAGAATGCGCCCCGCTGTGGCCCAACCACCTGCAGAGAGGAACATCGGGAAAGACAGGGGCCTTAGCGTGCTAATTCCTGGCAGCATAATCTGGGTTTATGGATGAGGAACGTCACCTCACTGAAGCTTAGGAGAGAGACTTTTAGTTCGCCTCAGGGAAGTTCTGGAGAATGGTTCGATGACTTCAAAAAAGGAAAAATGGATCATCCCAAGCTCTGTATACTCCAGGGTACAGCGGAACCAGACTAAGGATGTAATCGAGTGGAGGAAGGCGCACTTGAGGATCTCCTCGATCTGGTCACCATGTCTTCCGGAAGAGGCAGAGCCTGAAGACTAAGGACAATGTGATTCATTACTGTGGCAGAGGTCACTGCGGTAGCTAAAAAGCTCCCCGGCAGCAGGGTGCCAGATGGTTATGTGGGTCACTCTGAGTTTTTGAAGGCTGTAAACATTGTACGGCTGTCATGGTTACACACCTCTTCAATGTTGCATGGAGAACAGGATAACACCACTGGAGTAGCAGACAAGGGTGGTGGTTCCAATTTTTAAGAAAGGTGACCGGAGAGTGTGCTCCAATTATCAAGGGATCACACTTCTTGATCTCCATGGGAAAGCTTACTCTGGGGTGCTGGGGAGGAGGGACTGAGTGATAGTTGAACCTCAGATCTAGGAGGAGCAATGTGGCTTTCGTCTTATCAGTGGAACAGTGGGCCAGATCTTAACTACTTCGGAATTGCTAAGGGGGTCATGGGAGTATGGTGGGGGTGGCCTTTAAGGTCTATATAATCATTGTGGGCCCAAAACAAGAGTGGTGTCCTCATTCTCATCAAAAAGTAAAGCCTGGTCCCAGTGTGTGTTAGAGTCTGCCAGGGCTCCACCTTGTCACCGATCCTGTCTGTGGTGTTGATAGACATTATTTCAAAGCGTAGTCATGGAGAGGAGGGTGTCAGGATCTAATCTTTGCTTTTCACAATGGTGTGGTTCTGTTGGATTCTTTAGACCTTCAGCATGCACTGGAGTTCACTGCTGAGTGAAAGGCGGCCGGGATAAGAGTCACCCCCTCTAAGTCTAAGACCATAGTTCTTGACCAGAAAAGGTGCATTGCCCCCTCTGGGTTGGGGATCTTTGCCTCAAGTGGAGGAGTTTAGGTATCTTGGTGCCTTGTTCACAAGTAATGGTAGGGTGGAACGGGAGATGGACAAATGAATTTGGACTTCATCTGCAGTAATATGGGCGCTGCTCTGGGTGTTGTGGTGAAGAAAGAGCTGAGCCAAAAAGCAAAGATCTTGATTTATCGATCCGTCTACGTTCCAACCCTCACCTACAGTCATGAGATATGGATCATGACCCAAAGAATAAGATCCCTGGATACATGCGTCCAATATGAGCTTCCTCCAGAGAGTGGCTGGACCCAAAGTAGAACAGCTGCTTCTCTGCATTAAAATAGAGTCAGCTAAAGTGGTTTGGGCATCTGATCAAGATGCTCCCTGGGCACCTCCTGTCAAAGATTTTCTGGGCATGTGCCACTGGGAGGAGACCCCAGGGAAGACAGAAGTTGCTGGAGGGACTATATACACACTGTCTGGCCTGGGAATGCCTTGGGATCCCCCAGATTGAACTGGAGGATGTCGCTGGGGAGAGGGATGTTTGGGTTTCCCTCATGGACATGTTGTGCCTCCAACCTGATCTTGGATAAGCAGAAGACAATAGATGGATGGATGGATGTTCTTTCCCTTTCACATGAACAACTACATTTAGTCACATGAGCTCAGTGCAAAGCTGTGGCATGTTTTTTCCCCCTTTAAATATACAGTGGCCTATTTTCAAGAGTGACCATGTAATTCTCAGTTAAATTAATATATTTAACTGCACTATTTAAACTGTACCTAGGTTTGATGATATAATTCAGTGTCTTTGTGCATATATCTGTTTGTGTAAGGGTCTGCATTATCTCAGTCTGCAGATGGGCTTAGATTTGCACTATAATTTGAGAGACAGGGACACTTACCACCCACCACACTGAGGCACCTTACAAAAGAAAAGCTGGACTCTTCAATCTAATTAGTGGTTATTAGCACAAGCTAACCCAGGGCCTCCATTCTACAGAGATCAGCTACCTGTAGACCGTGCAGAGTGACAGTGCTGTGATCAGTAAGATAATGGAGGTGGACACATGAGCAAGGAACAACACCTGGACACTGAAACCTTACCAGAGAAACAATTCTGAAGCTGAAATCTTTATTGGAGTTTTACTAAATGAATGCACGTCAACAGATAATATGGTACATGGTAAAGGGGGCAATATTTACAGGGGCACTGAGAACAGCACCCAAAGGTATTAGGATGTTATTTTGACTACCTTATGTTTGGATATAAAATCAATATTACTTCAACATTTCATCATCATATTATCATATTATTTCCTTTTCTTTCAACAGGGCTGGTCACAGATTACAGAGTAAGATAAATTATTATTATCAATGACCTGAATGTATGCAGTGATGCATATATTTTATCACTGACCACTTTTCTGTCTTCAACCTCTAGCACTGGCAGATTCCACTGGGAAGAAGATTTCGCTCTCTAAAGATGTGGTTTGTGTTTCGTATGTACGGGCTGAAAGGCCTGCAGGCTCATATACGAAAGGTAGGCACCAAACTCATTCTATCTTTGCCTTCGCATGACTTGAGTCTTGCCCTGTACTGTGCCTTGCTATGTATTTTATTGGCATACTATTTGACAGACCAACCCAAATTGACATGCAGTTTTGCAATGGGAGGAAAATGATGCATAGTTTCCACATTTTTAGCCAACAAAATCAATTGACCAGCTTCCCTGTCCTTGCCAAAGAACAGAAATCCCCATTGCATGATGCTTCCACCACCAGTTTTCACCAGCAGGATTGTGTGTTCAGAGGAATTTGCAGAGTTTATTTGTGCCACACTATGTTTTGCATGTAGACCAAAAAGTAAAATTTTGTCTCATCTGATGAAACCACCATATTTTAAATATTTGCTTTGTCCCTTATCTTGCCTATTAGCAATCCACAAACAGAGCTTCTTATGGCTTTCTTCTTTCTATGTGTTATTCTTCCATAAAGCTGTGGGTCTCTGCAGCTTGAACAGACTGACTTTCCTTTCTTTATCTGGAATTCCTCTCTTTTACTCATCTCTAAAATTGAGTGTTATGGTAAATGCCACCACCATCCTCGCTTTACCCATCTAACCCTTTCAAATCCTCTTTATCAATAAAGTTCCTTTTCTGACCCCTTATTTGGCTCTATTTTCATCAGCATACTTGCAATCCATCCCGCCAGACAAATTGAACACATGTGACTGATATCTCCTTTTCTGTAACAACATATCCTCATATCCCTGGCTCCTTTGCTGCCCATCTTTCCCTTTAAATGCTTCATGTCCGAATGCCTGGCTCTCTGCATCCCTCCTCCTCCTCCCTCTGGTCTGCTCTGCCAATCAAATGAGCCTGTTTTATGTTTATTCTCCAATTTAGATAAAGTGGCAGCCTCTGAGAACAGCTGCAATGAAACACTGCGGCTACACAAATGCACAATACTGTGCAACACTTTATTTTGAGTACCCTCTCCTTTTGTACATTCATTTTATTATCCTACAATTATCCTACTCAGTTGCACATTCATTTTTATCTGAGTATGCTATTTTAATAGCTGTACAGTATTTTAATTATGGTGTAAATTTCCCCTTACTGTACAGTCTCTTATTCCTATTTTTTGTTTTGGGATTTTTTATTTAACCCTTTTATGAATCTGCATGCTTGTATTTGCCTTTTGCTTTGCTGCTGATACACCTGAATTTCCCCACATTAAAGGATATTTCTATTCTATTCTAAAAACAACTGACACAGTCCTGATGAGCCTGTTACCAGGATGTAAGCAATAGTTCCCTGTTTACTGATGGATGATGCTGAGGTTCCTATTGTCAAGTAGGATGTGTTATAATGTTCAAAAAGCACACGTTACCCTCCTGTCAACACAAATACACATTGTGAAATAAATACAAAATTTGTAATAAAAATACATTACATAATTTCGTTGTCCGATGAGCTAACCCCTCCCACCTACTTCCCTATGTCTAAGGGGATTGCTCAATCCAGCTCTCCATCCAACGGGGTCCGGACTTCCCTAAACCTGAAAAGTCTTACTAAGCAGGTTTTCACTGAAAGTTCTGTTTAAGCTGGGGTGGGGAAAAATGACTCGCCTAGCCTTTGACAGCCTACATCTAGAAGCCCCGCCCTTTTTCAACCGGAGGGTCTGGACGACTGAGTAGCCAACCGCAGCCGTTCACAGTCCGACAATCACTCCTGTTAAACGGCTGCTCATTCCCCAAATTAAAAACTGGCACTTGGGGTTATGGGCAAGGTTAATTTTAGTGACTCGGGCCGAGCCCCAAGGGGTTTTTAACAAACTTGGCTAAGGCAACCTAAAAAAAACCTCCTATAATTCTTAGAACCAGGCAAAAAGGGACTTTTTACCACCAATGAAAAAAACCAAAAATAAGGGGACTCAAATAATTGAATGTCCACGATTTAACTAGAATTTTATATGCTTTCTTTAATTAGTAACGCTTTTGCCAGTAAGGGTTTAAAAATTCAGCAACACAAAAAAATTCAATAATAGAAATAAATCAATCAACTCAACCTGTCTTTCCCTGATGCTGAAACTAGTGAGTTTGGAGAGGCTTTGAAGACGGGAGGCTCGTCCCATGCACCCGATGGAGCTTTTCCTTCGGGTAACAACGAGTGGTTTTCTTGAGGGGGATACGACTTGATCTTCAGTTTTTCCTCCTTTTAATTGGCAGGCACTGATGCTCCAGGCTTCGATGGTTTAAAAAACAGAAACTTTGCTGTCATATTTTTCAGAGGACAATAGCTTCCAGAGCCTAAAGAGTTTAAAAGGGAAAAAACCCCGGGGACATAATTTGGGGTTGATTCAGGACATTTCCAAGAGCCTAAAATTAGAGCAATCAGCTGTTCCCCGATCAAGTTCCCCTTCTGTTGTCTGGATAAAAAAGGCTGTAGATGAAATCAGATTCTTAATTTTTGGGCACAGTCCTTCAGGGCTCACGGGTTGATCCTCTTTTTAATGCAGTCGATCAGCTGGGCTGTTGTCCTGGGGTACTTTCTTCATCTAAGCATCTTTTTTAAAAGTCGATTTGTTCAGGGTTTTCTGCGAGGAAAAAACAACCTCGTTCCTTCCTTCAGCTTTGCCTTTATAGTGCTTGATGCTTTCACCAGTCAGCCCCTTATTAGGCTTTCCAGGTTATTGCTCAATCTATTCAGCTCCAACTTCTTGGTTATTTCCCAATACTTTAGTCAGGTTTCCTTTGTGCCTACTGGTTTTCCTGCTGTAGTCGCATCCCCCCCTTTCCTCCCGTTGTCCTTTTAAAGGGTTCTTTCAGCATACAGCGGGGCTCTTGTAAACTCTTACAGCCCTTGCACTTCTCTCCCTAATCTGCTCAGTCTTAAAACTTTACACAGTATCACACAATCCATTCTCAGCTTTAAAACCTTTACTTTTAAGACACAGTTATAAAATCATCACTTCATTCTTTTTATCAACATTATATCTTTCATATATGGTTGATTGAAAATTTTAAAACCCTTAATTTTTTGTTTTTTATTATCAGTTCTCAATCATATTTCAATCTTTGTGTTTCTAACTTGAAAAAAAAAGGGTTTACTCTTTTCATTTATTGCTTTGGTAAAAAAAAAAGGAAAACCCCATTACACATTATTTCGTTTGGGAACACTTGTTTCCAGTTCTGCAAAAGATAAGACAGTTAATATTTATCTCCACACAGGCCTCTCCCCCAGTCCTCTCAGCTCCAGAATATGAGAACATGCCTGTTTCAACTCTGCACTGCTTCAACTGTATAATTTTAAGAATTTTGTTCCCATGGATTACACAGAAAAATATATCTATTGTAATTTTTATGGATTTAACTGTGAGTACTTCATGAATGCTTTCCATGGATTACATGGAATGATCTCACCTTTTTTTGACACCCCCTTCTTGAGATCAGACTGTTTTCCATGCCCCCAAAGTCCCCAAAGTTAGAGAAAATCAAGGCCGGTATCCATAAACAACACAAAGAGAGGACCTCATTTTCCAAGAACTCTGAGTAATATGGTGAGGGGGGGGACTTGCGGCGGGGGACCATGCGTCGAGAATCTCCAAAACTCGTCGATGAAGGTCAGGGTGCGTCAAAAGGGGAGATAAATACAGGCCCTTTTTTGGAGGACAGGTGCTGAGGGAGACCCTTCAGCTGGGGAGGGATCTGCTGCCATCCATGTTTCAAAAAGGGCTATGCAGAGGCGAGAGGATTTGGGGGGAAAGGGGGCGAAGGGGGGGGAGAAGGGTTGAGGGGGGATTGCCAACATGACCTCACCCAGTAAGCCATCAGACAGCTGGGGGGACCCGTTTGTCTTCCCAGACACCCAATTGTAGCAGAAAAGTCTGGGGAGATTAGCTCCTCCTGCGAGGTAGGCTGGTGTTGCTCTTCATTCATCACCTGCAGAAGTTTGACAGGTGACGTTTTTGGGTTTTGTGCCCAGAGGTTTTGAGTGCTACCGTCTGCAGTAGGGGGATTTACACCTGGCATCCTTTGATGTCGGTGCCTGGGGAGGAGGCGGAATCAGGGGGGAGCTATGGGTGCCAAAACAGCCAAAAAAAACCCTCCCATCGAGTAGATGGAGGGTGGGCAACCAGAATCGATTCCTGGGGTTTTCCCCCCAGATGCAGCTGATGATGGGGAGATACATCCCCCTTGCTGTGTCTTTATCCAAAAAGTGTGCGTAGCAGCCCCGTAAAACCGATGTCCAGGTCACCTTGTATCGTGTCTGAAGGTTTTAGGCTCGTGGTCATGGAGATATTAAGGAAGATCCCCAGGACCCTCAATGCAGAAAACACGTGTCACGGGGGATAGCCGACAGCAATAGAGAGACAGTGGTGACACCAGTGAGCTTCAGGCGAACCCCACAGATATCTGAGGACTGAGGCTGAAAATCCCCATTTTGGAACAGGAGGAACGTGTCCTGGAGAGATATATTGGAGGCTCATAAGGGATTTATCAGGAAAATCTGTGGACCCTGGATAATCACCCCCAGGGGTAAAAACTAAAAATGAAGAGATTAAAAACTAATTATAGAAGCAGGCGTTCTAGCGGCAAACTCTGTAGCGCTAGACTTCTTTCCATTCCGTCTCTGGGGAACCCAAGCCAAGGGGAGCGAAAAGGTGGAGATTGATTTTCACTTGACGAGGCGTCGGGGGAAGCAGCTGTGTAGTGGGAAGAGAGCTGAAATAGGTCATAAGCCAAAACCATAATGGCTAGATCAGAAGTGATTTGTAGTCAATAAAGGAGAGAGAGAACCCCCCCATCCTAAGCTCCAAGCCACCAAAGTAGCTAGTTTTGCGAGCCAAAAGTCCATTTGCCTTTTTCCTTTTGAGAGCGGGAGTTAGTTGTCCTAAATATGCGATGACGGCGAAAGCTAAGGGGAGTGCCCCATTATTGCAGTTACAATCTTAGCAGGGGTGCGCGACGGGTGGCATGGGGTCCGCTCAGCAGTATCTCAAAAGCCAAAGGCGGTGGGGGTTCCCCAAAAAAACCACAAGCGCTACCATCAGGGTTCTTCTCCAGTCAAATTCCCCCCCCCCCTTCCCCATCAGATAGGACGAAAAACAGAGATAAAAGGCCAACTTCCCATCTGCGTATCCAGAAAAAGGGGGGCCAAAAGACTAGTTTAACATATCCCTGAAGCAACAATGAAAAACCGTAATGGTTGGCTGACAAAACCAGGACCCCGGTGTGGCAATAGCATAGCCATCCGCAGAGAAGCGCATAAAACTCCACTGTACTCACTTGGACAGGCTCGGAGATAGTGGGGAATTGGTAGTCATGATGATAAGCGACTGCAAAGGCTTAGGCTCAACTGCTGTCTTCAGACCCCGGAAAAACTCAAAGGCCCTCAAAAAAATCCAAGCCCTGGATCCCTTATAACCGGGGGGGGGGGGGGGCCCCCCCCCCATGGGGAGGGGCTGATAACCCCTTCACCCCAGGGCTGGAAAAAGGAACCGAAGAAAAATTTTGTTCCCGCAAAAGGACTTTACATATTATCACTACAATAATCCATCCTCCCAGCAGCAAGCAAAAAAGGGCCCAAAGCATCATAAACAAATTAGCTATCCAACCTTCAACATACTGAAACCCCTTCTCCTATAATAGTGTGGGTTCCTGGGCCAACTGTAAAAACTACAATTTCCCTGACTGAGTGTCCTAATGTCTCATACCAACTACAAGTATGCTGATACGCTCCTTCCCCAAAATTTTCTTCCAGGGTTTCTTTAGGGGCTTACATGTGAGGTTAGAGAAAAAAGATTATATCCTAACCCCCGTGCCCTAAACCTATATCTAAGGTTGCCCAGAGCATAAGTGCTGTCTAAAAGCATACAATTCAGCTAGAAAATTTTACAAATAAAGGAAAATTAAAAAGGCACAAAATAACATCCATGAGGTTTTTCCCTATGCCTTAAGATTGGGCCCCCGTACGATCTTGGCACAGGTCGAGCCCCTCCACCGAGAGATCTTCTCCACACTCCCCCAATTTTCTTCGACACAACTTCATGTGCATAAGTGTTGTACTCGTTTATCATAATGGGATTGGGCATAATTCAGTCAACCTGTGAGCTCTTGGCAGGATCTGCGGGGAGGGCCCTATGGTGCACTGAGTACGGGCAGTGTTACAATCCATACGCCAGGGTCTTGGGTGAACAAATCTTTTTTTAGGCCAATAGAAGGGTTGCGGCCACATGTCCGGCTCTTTGGAGTAAAATCGTTGCTAAATATTGGTATTTGAACCCCAGTAGTTATCGGTTTGAAAACAAACAGGGAAAACCCATTTTTTAAAATTTCATACTCCTGCAACCCCCACCAATCGGGACCAATCGGGACAAAAATTCTAAAATTTGTCCTTCAGCCCGGGCCCCCCTGCAGAAGCATCTTTGCTGTTTTTTTTTTATTTAGGATGGAGCAGTCATATCGCCAGGGTTGACATGACTGAAATGTCAGCTTGCCACAGGTCACATCGAGGGGAAAGCTCCATTGCTTGACCACACAGAGTTTTTAAGACTGTCCAAAAACTTGTTGTGCCACAACCTGGTCAATTTTGTGGAAAATCTTGGGCCGTTACATTCAAAATATTTCATCTGGTTTTAGGTATTTTTAAACCCTACATATCTGCATAATAAGGTCCTTTAAAAACCTTCATGTGTTGGGTTTTTGCCCTCTGGGAGGGTCTTTTTAAGTGGGGAAAACCATAAGCCTTTTCCAAACCCAGGGAAACGTCGTGTTCAAACCCATTCTTCGTGTTCCATCCAGATGGTTTTTAAACCAGGATGTTATGAAGGAGAAGATAGACTCGATGAGTGTAAAGAGGGGGGCTAAGGGCAGGTAGTTCTGAGTGCGGCATTGAGTGAATATGTTTTCCAAAAAACAGCTGGGCAAGTGTCTGAGCTTGGTATTAATACATGCCTGTAGGGCCTCTCGATTTCCGAAAGGCAAACGGGTAATTGTAAGGTTTTTCTGTTTGACGAAGTTTTCTTAGGCCCGGGAGTGGCAGGGACCGCGTTTGTCGATTCTGCGCTGAGACATTGGATTCCTCTTGCGGGGAATAACAAGGTCTCCTTTGGGTTTGGGGTTGCTGGTCTGCTTGATGCGTCTGGTTTTAGTGGGGACACATTCTCGTCACAATTTTAACTGATATTTTCCCATCGGGGAAAACCCGGCTGTGCCAAACTCACAACTCTTGAAGGGGGCCTGGGGGAAACTTCGGGCTCCCAATAACCGGGGCCTCTAAACTGTACTAAGGGGCCCGGACAGGCCAATTCGGAGTGCCACTCTGGGACCCCCGTCAGGGTGTATCCAATTGCAATGAATTGTACGGCGGATGAGTCGGTGCAGGATTCTCACCCATATTATTACTCCTTCGTCAGTGGGTTCTAGTTGGGGGATAGACCAGGGGGGGTGACAAGTTGTTCGGTGGGGGTTGGAGTCGTTAATCCATGCTGGATCTTTCTGTAGCACCTTTTTTGGGGTTAAAATGGGTGTTTTTGGCTTTCACGAAAGAACCCCGGGACTGGTTTTTTAAGGAAGGGTATTCTGCCCAAGGCAAAAAAGACGGTTCAGAAAAGTTGTGTTCCCCCACCCGGTTAGTTGGCGTATTTTGAAGGACCACGAGAGACCTTAACATGGGTTAATTTCCCCCCATGGTCCCACTCCAGCTTGGTAAAAGTATGATTACCCAAAAAAAATAATGCCGAAAAAGCAAAGCAAAAAGCCTAAGCCCCAAGTCTTTAAACAAGACGCTCTATCCGTAATCTTTATCCGTTTCCATAGCTTGGGTTGAGTAGGAGGGATTTGTGTTGTCAGGGTTTTGGGAGGCTCTTCGTCTTGGGCATTAAAAGTAGCTAAAAAAACTGAGAGGAATTTTCATGTCCCGGAATGAGTCTCTGGGCATGGTTATCCTGGGAATACCGGGCCAATTCAAAGTTGATCTGCTTCTTTAGTTTTGTCCACTCATCCTTTGAGCAGGGTTTGATAAATGGGTGATGGGAAAGGCAATCCGGGCCCTTCCCAACCCCTTTCCCCAAAACCCCATTTCCACTGGTAGACTGTCCAGTAGTCAGGTTATATCTGTGGTCCTGCAAGAGTAAATCCGTTCTATGGCTCGCCTTTTTCATACATCTCGTAAACCAAAACCCTGCTTCTGGACAGGATTACAGATTGACGTGTACAGGGGGGCCCATGAATCTTGAGTTCGACCCGACGGCCGGCCGAGCCGGTATAGGGTTTAAAAGGTGGATGCGGAGGGTTAGGGTAGACTGTGCTTTCTCTAACCCAAAAAGGGTTTAAATTTTGGTGTTGTTGAAAACATATCTGCCCGGTTGGCGCTCTTTTCCCTTGACTTTCCCTTTGACATAGAGGGTGATGTGGCCCAGATCACAGCTCCGGCCATTAAAACTTCATAATACGTGCCTTGTAATGGTTCTTGATAATGTGGACCCCTTGATTCCTAGAACTGAACCTCTTACTCTAGGTTGGACTGTATTGAATATACAATTGGAAAAATTTTCGGGCTCTTCTGGTGAGGTTACAACTTGAGTATCCAGCGGGAGAACCCCCCTTTTTGCCTGGCCAGGACATTGTGCGAAATGAGAGGAAAAAAGTTAGTTACATCCCATGGCAAGTTTGGATTTTAAAGCCATGGTCGGTTTTTGCAGATCTGCTTCTCTCTGATACTCTATATTGGAGACAAATAACTTTTTGAGGATGGATAGAAAGGGGGCAAAATCAGCTCTCGGTGTGTCTAGTAGAAACCAATCCTGATGGCAATTTCAGGTACGGTATTCCGTGCATCAGGCCATTCCAGGTGTTGGGGCCAATTTTAACTCCATCTTCCCCTGTGGGGAAACCCCCGGGGGGAATAACATTCTTCCTTTGGGGGTTTTTTTTTTCCCTTTGACGCTTGACAACTTTTGTCCCCCTTTTCCTGTTGGTCCGTCAGTTTTTGTCGTTTCTTGTCCATTCCCCTCTTTGGGAAAAAAGGGCCAAGGCAGGAATGTGAGCGTTTTTTCCTGTATGCTGCTGCAAATTCTCTTCTTCCAGGCTCTGCTTCCTGCTGTTCTGGAATGACGGTTTTGGTTGCTCCGACGGAGTATACATCTCTGTATGGAACTACAAAACCCTTTGCACTGCCCCATTTGTACCTTCTGGGCGGGGGCCAGGGTCAGTGGGTGTGGCTGTCCAATGAGCCATGGTTTCCTGGAATCTGTAGCACCCTATCGCGATGCCAGGCTTCAGAGGTTCCGATGAAAAAAAAATCTCCCCCCTTCTGTTTTGGGGTCTGACTCCATTGCTGCCCCAGGCGTCTAAAACTGGTGGTGTAATAAAAATAGCCCGTTTCCCCGAGCAAAACCCCTTTCCTTGGGAGTGTTGGGCAGTCTTCTTTGTTTTTGGGGGGTCCGGATTTGCAATAACTTTAAAAATTTAAAACTGTCCCCAGGTTGTTCAACTCCCAGGGCCTGATCCATCCCCTTTTGGCTGCGCCTGTTGCTCCTCATTGTCGTGAGGTTGTTCCAGTACAGTGCCGAAACCTTCGGGAACCCCCGGGTCTCTATGCAACTCGAAACACCAGGGGATGTTTGGGGGGTGGTTAAAGGTGGGGCCAGCTTACCTGGCCAGAGGTTTTGGGGATAAATGGCCAGGACTCCCTGATTGATATTGTCAGGAGATCTGTTGGGGTCCCCCATCCAGGGGCCCTCATTCAGGGGACCCCATCCTTCGGCTCCCCCACAACCCTTCGTAAAGTGGAGGGGGTTTATGGTTGAGCTATTAGTAAAACCCCACTGTCTTGGTCTTGGGTTGCCTGTGCTATATGGTGCAGGGCCTTCCTTCATCAGCATGCGGTTTTAAAAGGACCTGAGGGGTGGATCAAAAATCACTTCACTTGCCAGACTTCTGCTTGAAAACCACCTGTTCATCAGCCTCCCTGATCTTGGGGGGCTCCGCAAGAGTCCAATACTTTAAGAAATTTAACCATCCCACAGGCAGGTACATTCTCGCTGGCTTTTTTCCCACGCAGATCCCAACTGAGTCACCAAAGACCACTCTGGGCCCGAGTGGTGATCCGGCACCCCCCCCAAAGAAGATGTCCCTTACCCTGACGGGCTTTTAGGCAGGTTGTCCAACTCGTTGCCACCCGGGGTTGTGATGTAGTTTTTTCTCTCGTCCTGGGGCCCTTTCCCCAACGGACTGAGACTGACTGGGCCCATGCGAATTTTGGAAAAAGTTTTTGACCTCTTGCCACCACAACATTTCAACTTTTGTTGACAGGAATCCTTTTTTAGCAAGTTCCCCAATTTAAAATTCAAAAGGCTCTTCCTGCCCCAAAAACCCTGAAGTGGTTCTTCGAATGGTAAACCACCCCATATACAGTGGCTAGTTCTGGTGTAGGGTGGCATGGTGCTTTTTCCCCTGGGCCCTTTTCCCGTTTCTGGGGTTTTCCTAGCTGAGAATTGGGTCTTTGGCTGGTTAAAATCCTTTTGGGTTCCCCTTCTTTTGTAACAAAAACGTGTTTCGATCTAATACTTGCTTCACAATGTCAGTGGTATCGTACTTGGGGCTTCACTGCTGCGACACAGGGTTTATCTCGTGCTCTCACCCACACTCGTTTTTTCCTCACGGAAAAAGGCACCCTTAGGCGTTAGCTTCCCTGTTTTCTTATTGGAGCTCCGCCCCACTTTTTGTGGAGAGAATGGTCGTTGGGTGGGGGTTTTGCTGCAGGGGAGGGGTTTCGGACTCGATATCTGTCATTCAGTGCCTGTCCCTATTTCTACAGACCCTTGGGTGCTCCAGTCACGAGAATTAGCATTTTTTTCTTTTCCAGTTTTTCCACCAGGGTATGGTGCGGGTTTCAACCACTCCGTTTGCTTGGGGGGAGTGTATGGTGGAGAGTAAATTTTTCATTTTTCTCCCCTATCTCTGGCACCAGGGATCAACCTGTACGTGCGAAAAAGAGCCCCATTGGTCTGTTCGGGAGTTCCTTAGCACCCCAAGGGAAATACAGACTTGCTCCCAGCATGGCAACGACGCTGCTGCCACTGGCTCTCCTTGCTGCTCTTACAGTTTACATACCCTGACATTGAGGTTACTAGCACCAGGAGGTATTTTCTCACCTTTTTTCCCTGTTATCCCCATGGGGCCCCCCGAAAAAATCCCTTGCACACTGAAACCCCGGGGATGGGGCCTTTATTTTCAGACCTTTCCAGCCGCTGTCCACGGGCACCCGCGTTGTATTGACCAAAATTACTCCACAGTCCTGTAGTAGTGTTTTGGGGGCTCCACTTCGAGCTCCAGGCTCATTCTCAACTCGGCCCATCTTCTTCCACAGATCGTGATGGGTCACTAACTTTCCTTTTTGGCGCTTTCAAATCTGTTCTCTTCCCCAAAAAGGGTAAGTCTTCGTTCAAAGCTTGTGCACAGTAGTGGCTGTCTGTGATTACCTTTGCTCTTTGGACTCTGTTCTCTTCATCAACTCCAACATTTCCCCCCAGCACTGCTGTCCCCTTCTCCCGGGTTACCCCTTTACCGGGAGTTTTTACCTTTCTGGCGGGACACCTCTCTTGACCGTGCCTTTTTTGAGAATAAACCCCAGTAGGCCAATCTGATCTAGTCCCTTTTTTCGACCCCCTCAGTGTATATGGGACACACTCTTGCGGCTTTACTTTCAAGGACGGCTCTAAGGGTGTCTTCTTGCCGGCTGGTTGTGCGGGGCCCCAATCTCAAGGTCGGGGGCCAGCAGGATGTTTCCCCCTTTTCCCCACCTTGTATTTGGGTTGCTTTTTTGCTTTCCACCGTTCCCTTTTTGAAAAAGATACTTGTGAACTTGGCTCTGAGTGATGACTTTAATCTTGGGCCCTGTGGGTGGCTTTTAAGGTGCTCCAGTATCTAGCAAGACACAGCTAACTCTTTTTTCCCTTTGGGGGAATTTCTTCTCTACAGATGAAAAAGTGTAAATTTCCACCAAAAGTTTTCCCAAAACCCCCCAATTTTTCATTTGCTCACTTTTAGCATGGATTCCTCATCTTCACAGGGATCTCGGCCACCAACTTTTCAGTCAAGCTCCTCGGGTTCCAACCTTACGGCTTCTTGGGGTTGCCCTTTGAGTTTATCCAGATCATTCTGGTTCGATGCAGTCCATGTCCAGTTTTTTTTTTGTCATTTTTTCTTTCTCCTTCTCGCTTTTTTAGGCAGGCATATAATGGTTAAGCATATCTTTGTTAATTAGGAACATGATCTCTCACGTAGTTACAGAGTCCCAAAATCTTTTTTTAAAATTATTTTTATTCAGGTGGCTGGATTTGTGCCAGCTTCTCTCAATATCCTTCTGAGAGTCCCAAATCTGGTTGTCACTTGAAAAACCTAGGTAGTTCACCTGAAACTGTCCAAAACTGGCATTTCTTGAGATTCAGCTTCCCCGTCCTGCTGCTGTGATTTTTCTCCACCACTGTTTTCCAGTCTCTTCTAGGTGCTCCTCTTCTGTGTCGTGCTGCAAAGAAAACCCCCATCTATGTACACTGTTAGCTCCTAGGTCAACCCAAAACTTCCCCTTACAGCTGACTGGAACACCAATTAGGGGAAATTTTGTACCCTGAGGTAACCTTTGCCCCACATAACTCTTGCCTTTGTGTGTAAATGCTGTCTTGCCTTGTGATTGCTTTGGAGGGTGAGGGAGAAGAATCCATTTGCTAAGTCAATACAGGATTTATATTTCTTGACTCTTAGTGTCTTCAGTGCTCCTTGGGGGATTGATTAGGCTGGCCGGGTTTTTCTGGGTTTTTCGATTGAGGGCCTTGAAGGTTGATTACTGGCCCCAACCTCCTCCTGCTGACTCTGGTTTCTTCACCCCTTTAAAAGGGACTGTTAGTGATGGGATTAGCTCTTCTCTGATGATTCCTAGAGCACTCAATTTTTTTTACTAATTTTGTCCATTTCTTCAATGCACCCAGGTTCAGAGGGTTTCTGTCGAAAAAGGGGGAGGCACTCCCCCCTCCTATGAGGTTTCACATACTTTTTGGGCCCCGGTCTCCACAGTCGTTCTTGAACCGGGCCACAATTTGCTGAGGTGATAATCTTCCGTAACTTCTCTTTCCCAGCCGGGGAGAAGTCACTTTCTTTCAGCTTCTGTTCAGTTACTTCTGGCACAATCACTGCTTGGTCCATCTGTGGAACTGTTGTACCCTGCATCGGCATTTTGGCAAAAGCGATCTCACCTCTCCTCCCTTTGGTTACTTCTCGGAGGGCTTTCACATATCTAGCAGGTGAGATTGTTTGCTTAAGCACATGCCACACCGGTGCAAGGCGCAGACCTCCATCCATGCGCAGTCTTGCTCTTCTGATCTGGGAATCTTCATCATCCATGTCTTCCACTACCAACCTCTCGTAATGCTTTGAGCTGTTCCTTGTTTTTTAGGGGATTTTGCTGTTACATGGCTCAGCCATAAATTTTTAGCTTCGTCACTTTCAGTAGCATTGGTAATCATCGGGCACACATCTTCGATGTAATCTTCACTAATTTTTTTTTCTGATATTTTCTTTTAAAAAAAAGGGTCTTGATCTTTTTACTCACGGGGAAAAACATCCGCTTCAGGGCTGGACGCCGTGGGTTGTTCAGACATTTTCCCTAAGGGCTTGCTTGTGGAGCGCGGGTTGCTGACGGCAGTGGAAGTTCTTCCTCTTCTTCCCCGCCAAAAAGCTCTTCAAAACCTGTCGCTCGATCTCTTGTGCATACCTTGTATGCGGCTTTCTTTAGTCTTCTTAAAAATCACATCATGCACGACTCCAACATAAGCAGTTTTGAACTTGCTGGTCAGGGGAGATAAGTTGCTAGGGGGTGGTAGGATGGCATCATTAAGATACTGGCACAGAGGGGGTTTTTTTGAAGGGGCAGCTCCCCCTCTTTCTTTGCTGATTTTTTTCTTTTTTTCCCGGGGGGAAGCTTGGCTGGTCTCACCTCTTGTACAGGTGGGGCGTTTTTTTTATCAGGGTGTGGGTTTTAATTTCGTTCCCCTGCTGAATTCTTGGTATCCCTAAGTGAGGGGGATCTTTCGGCTCTTTCACCCATCCTTTCTACTAACGCCAGCTCCCTCTTCCTCCGACTCTCATGCTGGCTAAGGGAAGTGACGATGACTATTTCGGTCAGTAAGGCGAGTGTCAGCAGATTCTTGACTACATGGTGTGCTGGTTTCAACAGCTACTTTTTTCTGCTGACTCCCATGGCAGGTCATGTGATCTCAGTCCGTCCAGGCATATTGTTACCCTTCTCAGGCCGTGATTGATGGCCGGCATTCAGTCCTTCCAGGGGCTCCCACATTTTTTCGTACTCTTTCAGGTCTTCTCCCTTTTTGTAAACGGCAATAGGAGAAGGGGAGGCAGCAAAAATTAAGAGAGGTTGGCCCCCAAAATCCAGACGCACTTTTTCTTTTTTCTTTCTGGCTCACTTGTCCCTTTTAGCTCTTGAAACCCTTTTTTTGTAAAACTTCCCCCTGCCTGGGGTCTTTAACTTTTTCCTGAATTTGGTATTGTGGAGCCCTTTGAAGTTGGTTTTTTGAAAAACAAAAGTTTCCCTCTCCCCCTATTTCCCAGGGGTCTCCGATGACTTGGTAGAGTCGAGTTCCCCTTTTTGCAGGGGAAAATTCGTCTTGCATCTGTTGGTATCAGGTCTAGGACTTTTCCTCATCATGACCCTGTCTGATTTTTGACTAACTTTTCTTGGTTTTTTTTTCGACATTTGTTTTTTCCTGTCATTCTGTGTTGGTTTTTATCACTGTTCTCTTTGGCTTCTTGTTCGAATTGAGAAGGGGAAGGTCGTCTTACTTTACTTTGTGTGGGGTTGGGGGCCCCCGGGCTTGGGGTGTAGGTCATACGTTTGAGGGGGTCCCTGTATGGTTTCTCTAGCGCTGCTGACAAGAGGTTCCCCTTTTGGATAGTCCCTTGGGATTTCTGCTTTAGTCTGGGAATCGGTAGATGGATGTCCCCCCCGCCTTACGATGTAGGGGGTAACAGTTTGGTCCCTTTGGCTGGGTTTTAGCATGTTTTTGGTCCTTCTCTTGTTCTGGGCTCGTTTCCCTCTTTTTCACTCTCTGTTTCTGCCGTTAAGTCATAAGTTAGTACCTCTGAGTCAGGTTTTTTTGGTCTTTCGTTTGCTCCCCGGTCTGCCATACTCACTAAACTCTTCAAGCAAACAATCTTTTGTCGTCATCTTGGATGGCTCGAAGCTTTTCTTTGAACTGGGTCATCTTTTGGTCTGTATTTCCCTTTAATCTTTCAGTCTTGCAGTGGCTCTGGCATTGGGGCTTTGTGAGGTACCCATTCAGTCCAGACTCACTGGAAAAAACCATCTTTACAATCGGGGGCATATTTTTCGGATGGACTGTACAGTGTAACACCAGTTTCCCCAGTCCCGACACTTCAAGGAAAAACCCGGCCCCCAACGTAACCCCGACTAATGTCTTCCCTTCCTCTGGACTGCCTTTTGGGGCATGGAAACCCCAAAACCAGTCTAAATCCATGTTTTTCCTTCTGAAAAAATAGTATACTTCATCTCTTCGGAGTTGGTTTAGTTAGCTGACTCACCAGTGTCTCCTCTGATTGCTCTTTGGGTTGAATAAGAGGAAATTTTTTTATGGATGAAAACCCATGTTGAATGTCCGTCCCCACCCCGCAGCACCCCCGTAGGGAAAACGGTGTATGGCTCTAACTGTGTTGATGTTTGGGTACTTCGGTTGAAGGGAAATGGTCCTTCAGCTCCCGCTCCGTCCCGTTTCTGTGTTTTAATCTCTTCGTCCATCGCTATGTCTTTGGCCGTCTCGAAAATTGTCCGTCTCCCAAAGCCCCTCGAGGTTACCTTCTAGTAGGGATGGGTTTCAGACTTTGGGTACTAGCTTTTTCTGGCCGGTCTGGTCAGTTTACCCCCAATTAAAAGCCCATCCCCACCTGCACACTAGCCAGTCACTGCGCAAAGGGGTTGTGTTCGATAGCCCTATCACACAGACAAACCCTTACCCCTTTTAGGGGTCGGTTTCCAGGGTGATCAGGCAGAGACGTCCTTCTGCCCGGCATCCTTTTTTTGGGGCCCCCTTTATCTCTATCAGGGGGCCCTGTTTCGGGCGCCACCTTTTGTTGGGCCGATGAGCTAACCCTCCCACCTACTTCCCCCAGTCTAAGGGGGTTGCTCAATTCCGCTCTCCATCCAAGGGGCCGGACTTCCCAAAACCCGGAAAAGTCTTACTAAGCAGGTTTTACTGAAAGTTCTGTTTAAGCTGGTGTCGGGAAAAGGGTCGCCTAGCCCCTGACAGCCACATCCAGAAGGGCCGACCCCTTTTTCAACCGGGGGGTTGGACGACTGAGTAGCCAAACCCGCAGTCGTTTTTCAGTCCGAAAAGTCAATCCCCGTTAACGGCTGCTCATTCCCTAATATTAAAAACTGGCACTTGGATATGGGCTAGGTTAATTTTTGGACTCGGCACGAGCCCCAAAAGGGCGTTGTTTTAAAAAAACTTGGCTAAGGCAACCTATAAAAAACCCCCATAATTTTTTAGAACCCGGCAACAAGACTTTTTACCACCAATGAAAAAAAAAAAATAAGGTGAATCAAAAAATTGAATGTGCCCACGATTTAACTAGAATTTTTTATGCTTTCTTTAATATTAAACGCTTTTGCCAAAACAACCAGCTTAAATTTAGCAAAAAAAATAAATTCAATAATAAAAATTTAAATCAATCAACTCAACCTGTCTTTCCCTGATGCTGAAAAAGTGAGTTTTGGAGAGGCTTTGAAGATGGGGGCTCGTCCATGACCCCATGGAAATTTTTCCTTCAGGTAAAGAGTGGTTTTAGGGGGGTCGACTTGATCTTCAGTTTTCTCCCTTTTAAGTGGCAGGCACTGATGCTCCAGTTTTGGGTTAAAAAAGGGAAACTTTGCTGTCATATGTCTCAGAGGACAATAGCTTCCAGAGGCTGAAGAGTTGAAGGAAACCCCGGGGGCCATAATTTAGGTTGATTCAGGACTTCCAAGAGCCTGAAACTTAGAGCAATCAGCTGTTCACCGATCAAGTTTTACTTCTGTTGTCTGGATAAAAAGGCTGTAGATGAAATCAGATTCTTAAAAATTTTTAGGCACAGTCCTTTTAGGGCTCACGGGTTGGATCCTCTTTTTAATGCAGTCGATCAGCTGGGCTGTGTCTCTGGTACTTCTTCCATCTAAGCATCTTTTTCACCGTCCGATCTTGTTCACTGGTCTTCTGCGAGGAAACAACCTCGTTCCTTCCTTCAGCTTTGCCTTTATAGTGCTTGATGCCCTTTTAACCCGTCAAGCTCCTTATTAGGCTTTCCAAGTTATTGCTCCAATTTTATTCAGGTCAACTTCCTGGTTATTGCCAATACTTTAGTCATGGTCATTGTGACCTACTGGTTCCTGCTGTAGTCGCATCCTCCCTTCCTCCCGTTGTCCTTTAAAGGTTCTCTGTCAGCATACAGCTGGCTCTTGTAACTCTTAGTCATCCTGCACTTCTCTCCCTAATCTGCTCAGTCTTAAACTTTACACAGTATAACACATTCCATTCTCAGCTTTATACATTTACTTTAAGACACAGTTATAAAATCATCACTTCATTCTTTTTATCAACATTATATCTTTCATATATGGTTGATTGAGAATTTTAAACCTTAATGTTTTGTATTTGTTATCAGTTCTCAATCATAATTCAATCATTTGTGTTCTAACTTGAAAATCAAAGATTACTCGTTTCATTTATTGCTTGTAAAAGAATGGAAAATCTTTACACATTATTTCGTTGGATACACTTGTTTACAGTTCTGCAAAAGATAAGACCGTTAATATTTATCTCCACACAGGCCTCTCCAGTCCTCTCAGCTCCAGAATATGAGAACATGCCTGTTTCACTCTGCACTGCTTCAACTGTATATTTTAATAATTTTTGCATAGATTACACAGAAATATATCTAGTGTAATTTTTATGGATTTAACTGTGAGTACTTCATGAATGCTGCATGGTTTACATGGAATGATCTCACCTTATTTTGACAATAAGAAGACAGGAAATGAGGTTACTACAGGTAATTATATTGTACACTTATTGGAAATAAAACACAAAATGATGAATCCGTGCTGGTCATGCTCAAGTTGAGTGTCTGTTTTCACACGACAGGAAGTGGCGTCCAGTCCTGATTATCATGACTAGACGGATACTCCCTTTTATCCAGCCTCTCAGGGGCCTCTCTGATCTTAATTGGATAAATTATGCAGCAGCATGGTTGATCACAAGGAGCTGTCTGAAAATTATATTTGGTCAAAACAGAGTCTGACAAAAGCTATTTTATGGTTGATGTTTGCCTCCCAGAACTCGCCTCCTGTTAAGATACAAACTATTGCATAACAAGCTTGTTTTATCAGATGGAACTGCCTATAGTTGATTACATGTAGTCCTTAAGCGAGTACACTCTGCCAAATGAGTTGTTTTAAAGACTGTTCTTGTTTTAACACAACACTGCCATCTAGTGAAAAAATCACTCAAATTACACCTTTTAGTTCAGTTTTCATGTTTTCAAGACACACTAATGCTAACTTAATTAAAGACATAATAATATCCAAGAAATGCTCTGTTGCATCTTATATGACAAAAATATGCTGTGTGATATGCTTCAACTTATTTTTTAAATTTTTTGTTTATTATGTGGTTTTAATTCGATGTGGAACAACACCAACAAAAATAAACAAACAAAAACTTATTCAAAAGTTTACATTTTATTTCAGAAATGTTGCTCTTTCAGTTTTATCAGCTGGCTTTCTGACTGGATGTTATGTTTAACTAGAAAACGAATATTTGACCTTTTTTATGATCTTTATATAAAAACAAACTAGTTGCGATTGTCTTATCAAATGTATAACTTTTCTTAAATTTTGCTGCCTTTTTTGACTCGGTCTGATTTTTTTGTAGAGTTATATTTTATGCCATAAACCATTTTATAACCTTTCATATCAAATTTCTGAAATTTTGAGGAAAATAGTCAGATGGAGTTGCACATTCGTTTACTTGTGCTGTACATCTCCGAGTACATTTTTACAATGAGCTTTAATGCATTTGACTGTCTTCTGTTTACAGCAAGTGGCCCTGGCCAAAGAGTTTGAGAGTCTGGTAAAAGCAGACAAGAGGTTTGAGATCTGTGCTGACGTTGTTCTGGGACTGGTCTGCTTCAGGCTGAAGGTAACAACATACAACACTGTAGATCTGCTCTTAATCAAATAAATTCAACAATATGTGTCTTCTTTTCTATACAGACTTGGTAGGGTTCTTTTAGTATAATCAATCCCTTTTCTATCCGGTTAAGGTCAGGGTTTTTTAGAGGTCAAAGTGAGCCTTCCAAAAGGTTTTTGTCTATTTTATTGTTCTTGTGGAACACCCAGTTATGTCCAAGTTTCAAACATCTGACCCAAACTGTCAGTGTCATAAAATAAAGTTGGTTAGGAAGTTCAGAACTAACCCAGAATCCGCTACTAGCTGGCCAGTCAAACTGGAAACTGCTGGAAGACCAGTGTCACCAACCATGATGAAGCCAGTTTTACATCGCCATGGACTGAAGTGTGCAGACCAAGAAAGAAGTGCCTTCTCCAGAATTGACACTTTCATTTAGTATGTTTGGAACTGTATAGCATGGCGGTGGTTGCATCATGCTGTGGGGCTGTATTTATGCCAGTGGCTCTGGTGCATTATACAATGTGAATAAAGTCATAAAAAAGAGGACTGCCTTCACTTCAAATCAACATCTTGATAGTTGAAACCTAGACACAGCTGGGTGTTCCAAAACGACAATGATACCAAAGAGACATCAAAACTGCTTTTGGAGGTGTAGCACGTGGCGTAGCAGTGGAGTGCGCAAACCATGTGCTGTGCTGTTCTGGCTTCGAGTCCAGAGACCTATGCTGCATGTCTTCAACCCTCTCTCCAGGAATCTAAACACAATGCTCTCCCTCCTCTCAGGGCTCCAATGAGCTGAACCAGAACTTACTAAAAAGGATCACAAAGAGCAGAGAGCTTCACCTAGTGCCCTGCCAGCTCTCTGGCCGCTTCGTCCTTCGCTTCGCCATCTGCGCACGCACCACTGAGTCACGCCACATCCAGCAAGCGTGGCGCCACATCACACAGCTAGCCTTTGAGCTTCTGCAGGAGCAGCCACATTTACCATAAGTCTAGGAAGCCCCATTCCACTCTGATGCTGAAGTGAAAACCAAAGTTTAGACAAGAGATTTGAGAAATTTGCAGATATAAAATGTCCCTTTACTATTATGTGGAGTTTTCTTAGCTGTCAGTAAAGTTTCTGTCTGCAGCCAGCAGCTAAGTTGGTAATTATTTTGCAGATGTTTGATGGTCCCAAACATACATATGAAAGCATATCTTATTGCATGTTGTGCAAAACGTTCTAAACAAAGAAAAAAAGGGAGAAGAGTCTTAGGTATTACATTTTGTATCTGCAATTTCTTCAGTGATTGTCCAAGCTTCTATCTGTCACTGTTTGGCGATATTGTAACTGTCCTCAACATTGTGCACTTACTTCCCTGCTGGCTTTTTTGTGCCCATTCTGTGTCTTCTGGTTGATTTAAGGCTGATTGAAGTGTAGCTTAATTTTGTAGTGAATGCATTGCATGTTGGGTAAATAAATCGTCCAGTGAGCATATGTTTGCAATTTCTGGAGGTGCTCATCTAGAACTCAGCTACTCAATGTACTGTACTGAATATGTTAGTATAGAGATATAGTGTCAGGCTTAAGATTTCCAGTATTTCTAATTTGGATAAATCATTCCATAAGTTCATTCAAGATCGAATTCATTAAAATACAGTTGTTTTGCTTATAGTGGCAGAGATGAGGTAATTATTTTTCAATTTTTTTACTGTAATTTTCAGTGGCTATTTAGCACTCTGTACCATATGATATGTTATATGGTATGTTATTATATTCTTTTAAATAAGAAAAGAAAGAATAAATCCTAATCTATAAATACAAAACACTTATTATAGTTTTCTTTTATTTTATAAAAAATTATAATGATGGACTATTTTTGTACTCATTCAGAATTAGGGGGCAAGTGAGCTTAATTATAAGAACACATATAAGAATTTTACTCCCTGACTGCATGCCTATGATGTGAATTTGGTGCTTAAAGGGATAGGCCTACTTGAAGCACTGTGAAGTTATTATCAGCAACAGATTTCTTACTTGGAGTAGAGAAAAGACATATTGCAGTGAGATTGTAGAAAAGTGATGATATTCTTAGAGTGGTGGAAGATCAATGGGTTGTTATTGAACCGATGTTTTAGTTGATTTTTGCCAAACGTTCATATGCATGGGATACAGTGCTATTTTAACAGATATTAAATGTCTGCACTTCCACAAGAGACAGTCATTACGTTTGTTGCTTTTCTTTCAGCAAAGCAACTTCCATGTCACAATGTGGAAGTTATGCTGGTGGAGGCAGCCAGTTGTTCAGTCCTCCTGTTTAGCTAATCATAAATACACTTGAGCGTTTTTGATGTAGTTGATACCAGACTGACTTGTCACAGCTGAAGGTTCGTATTTATAGAGAAACTGGATTAAAACAGGTAAAAGAACTCTCCTACTCCTTTTATTTTAAAGAAATTCATTATATTAATTCACTTCAATTCAGTTTATTTATATAGCACCAATTCACAACACATGTCGTCTCAAGGCAATTTATAAAGTCAATTCAATCAAATCATACAGATTGCAAGTCAAGTTAGTACATTCCAATTGATACTAGTTGTCAATGCAATCAAATTCAGTTTATTATTCAAATTGGTTAAATCGTTTTTCCATCATTTGCAATTTTAACAGTTTTTCCAAAATGATCAAAAGCCATTGTGAAAGAACCAAAGGCTCTTGACCCACAAGCTGTAGTCCACTGGAGACGCTGTTAGCCATCCGCTGCTCGGTGGATCTCTTAATGTTTCTAGAACCTCACTGTTAGGTAACTAAAATCCATACTCTCCATTTAAATTACCAGCCATGTCTATCATTAACTCCAATGGTACTTGCTCGTAGGAGCCTTTATATTTGCTACAGTCTCTCACTGTAGAACGTACGGTATGTTTAAACTTCAGGCTCAAGCACTTCCCTGAACTATTACAATGAACAAATGTGATTAAAGCATTACTGTCTTTTATCTGTCTGTCTAGAGAAAAATAAATCTGTGGCATGTCATCAGCACCTCTTTGTGAGCTGCTGTCTCTGACGCAGGTGTGTTTTCTTTTACATGACTGTAGCCTGCATGAACTGTTAAACATTTATTTGAGTAAAGTCTGCTGTAGTCTGCCGGATGTGATTTATTTCTTCTAGACCTGTTTTCCTTCCACAAACAGAAATGTAATAGAGCCACTGTAGCAACTGTATTATGCTAAATTGTTTCTGAATGGCTCAGGCAGGGCCAGAAGGTATTGCTTTAGGTATTACCAATAATTTTGTTTGTTTTATAATCATCATGGGATGTAGTCAAAGGTTTTCTAAAATATTATTTACAAATGTAACCTCATACAGTCCTTATGTTCTTCAGCTGGAGTCTGCTTGATCAAAGATGACAGGCAGGGACACACATTCTCTCCAACTAACATGCTCCACCAATCCGCCTCCTCTGAGGATTCTAATCCCAGCAGACGAAGGCTGGTCTTCTATAAATAGCAATGGGGATTCACTGTTAGATTTTAGTGCTTAGTCCATGATTACTGCTCCACATTACTGCCCTGCTAATTTATTTATCTCATAATATAATACGTAAGTAATAATAGCCAGACACGAATAAGCCTTAACAACTTTAACGGATGTGGGAAGCATCTGCTTTAGAGTTCATAAAGAAACCACAAAGAGAGAGTGTCTCTTGGTAGGTTTGTTGTCTGTGCGATGAGACAACAGAAACATAAAAGTACTATTACAGAGATCTTTGTTCAAGCACTTACAATTAAGTACTTGACTCATGTAACCAGTATGAATAAAAGATGACTTTTACTTGACATTTTGTTGACCTGGACAAATGCATACAAAATCAATGCACTGGAATTACCATATTAAACTTACAGGAGGAAAATATAGGTTTGAGTTTTGTACCCTTAAACAAGAAACACCATTGGTATTCTAGGCTTGGCTTTTCTAGGCTAGGCTTTTAACTTTTAACTTAAGAATGCATTTCCAGAAGATTTTAGGTTTTTTAATATTTACCAATAAAAGGAGCACCTAAACTGAAAGAGAAGAAAATTAGATGAAAGATCAAACACAGATTACTGTTTAAATGACTATTGATTCTATGAAAGCCTGTGTAAAATGTGTGAATATGTTTTAAAGTCTTACTTTTCTTTGTGGAGTTATAAAAGTAGACAAAATCTGTTTTAGGAATATTTTACTTAATAATATATTATGCATCCTATTTGTATGGAAGTTTGTATGTCTGTATGCATACTGCATCAGTAATAATCACCTGCACACCTGCACATTAATAATAAACTTTATAGTTGCACTTGGCCACAAGAGGGCGTCATTAAATACCTACAGTTTTACCGTCTATGGATTTTACAAACAACAAATCTTTTGTCTGCAAGCTTTCAAAACGTGCTAAAACAGAAAAATGTCACTAAACTGTTATCTTTCTTTATTCAGTGAGATGTAACTTGCCACACCGAGGTCTACTGACTGCCTGTAGAATAAAGAAACCTCTCAAATAGAACCTGTCTTACATCTAGTAGTAACCTTAAAGATCTCAAAAAGCAACAAATCATAATTCAGAAACAGATGAGAGAGAGTATTTGAATCTACAATGCTGTGAAATGTTACAAAGCCATATCTAAGGCTTTGGGGTTGAACCACAGTAAGAGCCATTATCCACCAATGCAGAAAACATGGAACAGTGGTGAACCTTCTGAAGAATGGCCTACCAAAATTTGTCCACAGGCACATCAATGATCCAGGAGATCTCACAAGAAACCACAACAACATCTAATGCACTGCAGGCCTTACTTCCCATGAGTTCATGATTCAGCAATAAGAAAAAGACCTGGCAAAAATGACATTCAATATTTCCAAGGCAAAATTGCTTCTTGCTAAAAAGAACACAGACTTTTGTCTTACATTTGTCAAAACACATCTTCACCATTCCCCAGACTTTTGGGAAAATATTCTGTTTGCAGACAACACAACTGTGTAGCAATTTTGGAAGGGGTCTGTCCCATTACGTCTTGTGTAAAACATAGCATTTCAGGAAAAGAACATCAGCACTCATTGACACTAGCAAATCATCTGCATCATTATTACTGGATTAGTCATAATAATAATAATAATTATAACAATAAAACATTTATTTAACATTTGTTTTGTTTCACCCCATGTATGGAGATAAAAACCTTTTCTAGTAATCTTGAAATTCCATTCACCCTTCAATTATGAAGTCCATCTTTTCTTAAAAAACAATTCTGAATGTTTTCTATGTAATCTAAATGTCAGGGATCTGGGGCTGCTTGTGTCTGTTCTCTCTCTGAACTGCAGTTTCTCTCGTAAAGGGAAGCTATACAATGTGCTTTAGCATACCTGATCCTGATCAACTTCATTTCCTGAAGCATAGGAGGAGATGGCTGCTGATTGTCGAGTGTCAACCCATGTGGTACTTCTAGCCCTCTGTGTAGCTCTAGCCAGTTTCCATGTGCTTTTTGCCTGGCTAAAGCTAACCTCTTTGTCTATACTCTCCAAGTTTCCCTCCCAAGTTCTCCCCTGGATCAGTCTCTCAGAGAAATCTCCTGGATTTACCTTACCTACTTATTCTTGTCATTAAACCATGGTCAACTACTTCCACGATCAGCTAAGCTCCACTAAGTATCAGAACCACCAAACTGACCTGTCCACCCTCCAATGCCCTCCAACTACTTGGCTTTATTTAAAAAAAAAAACAGTTTTAGACAGTTTACTTGTATATATCAAATGTGAAGTTTCCAGTTTATTTCATCATCAATAATAACTCCAAGAATATTGTTTTCATGTACCCTTTCAGCATTGACTCAGTTTAGTCACATTTAGATTTCTATATTTGATCTGTAGTTCCCAAATAGCATAATATTTGTTTAATTCAGTTTTAAAGACAGCTTTCCATCCAACCATGTTTTTAGTTTGTTTGTTTCGTGCTTACATATTTCAACAGGTGCTCCGGGTTATCTACAGCAAAAAAAAAATTGTATCATCAACTAATAGTACAATTTTAATAGTTTCACTTACTTTGCCTATATCGTTTATATACATAATAAAAAAACAGGGCCACACACCCACCCTTGAGGAAACCCAAAAACTATTTTCAAACATTAGTAGTAATGTCTTCTAACTGCAAATGTTTTCTGTTTCTCAAGTAAATATGGCCTAATTTAACAAGTTCCCTCTCATTACATATGGTTTCAGGGTTTTTTTTTTTATTAGTAAATCATGATTTACTGTGTCAAATGTGTTTTTTATATCAAGAAACACTCCAAAATTTTTTTATCATCAGCAGATGTTATTTCTTTGACAGATTCTAAAATGGCTAATGGCTAATAATCCATATTGACTTTCACTAATGAGTTTTTATGTTTTTCTAAGAATGATTCCAGTCTGTTATTAAACATTTTTCTAATACGTTTAAAAATTGTGGAACTGGAATTTTTTCATCTATCCTTCTTTCCAGGTTTTGGTCAGTGCTGTGAAGTTCCGGGATCTCTTTAGACAAATCTGGCCCACGATTTACAATAAATAAATAAATAAATAATAATGAAACTATTAGTTATTTCATTAATATTGTAGTATTCAACTCCTATATCAATGAAATACTTTGGGTACTCTAACTTATTTGTGCTTTTTTTATAATACTATTTAAAGTATTACACATTTCCTTGTTTATTTTCATTGGACAATGTTTATTATAAGGTCACATAAATATCTCTAAAAATTATTCATAAGCGTCATTGAGATCTTTTTTGTTCTATCCCAATGAAGCATTTTTTAACTGCTTTACAGACTCTTCTGTTCTTACTCTTCTGTAGAGTTTTGCTTTTCTGTTCTAGAACTAGCACAATATATTTTATGTTAAAAATACTAGTAAATGATTACTTTTATCATTGATTAATAGGCCACCTATAGATTTATTTACAATTTAATTTCGGAAAATGTCATTTAGGCATCTGGGTGGGATGTGATGCTAGGTCTCATGATTTTTATGGATAAAAAGTCAAGCTGTTCATTTTGTTCATTGACTCATCTGTGGGTCTATGGTTATTAATATTACGAAAGTCTACATTATAATCTCCAGTAAACATACTCTCATAATCTGATCCAGTTGTTTTGTATATACAATTTATAACAATCTTATATTCTTTTGTACATATGTCTTTAGTTATGAATTCAAAAACATTATCAATTGCAGTTGTCATTTTAGCTAACATTCTAAAATTCAAAGTTTTCCCCACTTATATTGCTACTCCTCTACCACTTTTTTTCTGTTCATGTATGTATGTGAATTCATAATCTTCTAGATGAAAATCCATACCCTTTTATGCATTTAGCCAGGTTTCAGATGCTGTCATAATATTTAAGGTTTGTGAAAATGAAAATATTCTCTAATATGGTCAAAACTGGCTTATAGACTTCTGCTGTTGAAATGGAATATTGACATGTTGTCCTTGGATGTACTAAATATCTGATTAAATTGTTCATTGTTATGATAATGGCAGTTAGTATTTGTGGTGGAGAAATCAAAATAATTTCCCAAATACTCTGAACTGTGCTTAGTATGTTTGAAAGGTGTTAATTCCAATTGATCTTGAAAGTTTATCCCTTGTATGTGGCTGTTTTATCCATCAGGATTGGACATGATGTGACTATCGCATGACACATGTGCCATTGCTGTGCATTGAGTCAGGACTGCTGTAGAAGCAGTGTCAGAAGTCCCTAAAACTGATTCTGGTTCTTTAAGTATACCTGTCAACACTATAATGAACAGTTCCCACGCTGCCCATAGATTTATGTTTAGGGAGAGTACATTATTCTATGTATCATAACATCTGAGATTTTTCACCTTTATTTGAGCCATATTTTATAAAAATTGGATGGGAAATGAGGTCACACCCGATGTTCCAATGCATGCTCATCGTGCATCGGAACAGCATGGTTTTGTTAACATGACTGAATGCTTAGCAATGCACTATATATAGTAGCTCCTAGACGACGTCCAATCCTGTAATATATATGTATATGGATTGTCAGATAAATCCATATTTGTTATGCTAGTCAAAGTCCATGCTTAAAAACCCTCTAATGTTACTGAACATAAACAATTCTACAAACTAGAGTACGTCAACCTCCCTTCTCTGCAATGTAACAGACCGTTATTGTAAAGGCCAGATGGTAGATGCTGCGGACAAAGGCACAGTTATTAGGTTTGGTGGAACAAATACATTTTCACATAGGGCCACGTTGGTTTGGGAAGCTATTTTTCCTTGATAAATCACATCATTTAAAAACTGCATTTTGTACTCGGTTCATGTTTTTTCTTAGTTAAATTTTGTCTTATGATCTGAAAAATTTAAGTGTGGCAAAATAAACAAAAGCAGAATAAATCTATGGGGGCAAATACTTTTTTCACATCACTATATTTATTGTGCATATGCATGTAGTATTTTAAATCAAGGCCTACAGACCTAATGCTCAACATTGTCATTCCTAATTTTTCCTTATTGTCAACTTTCTGTTTTCATGTTTTGCATTTGCAGTTTTGATGAGAAAAAGCTCAGAAAAGAAAAAAACAGAAACAGATAATGAATCAATAAAAAGTCCCATAAGAACATTACAGCTCTAATGTTTTTGATTTCTGTCGATGTGCCTCAGGTGAATAAACAGGTATTTTACATTCACATTACAGACTGCAAAAAAGCCCTTTGGTGTTGAAAATACATGACAGTTTTTCACAGTGTAGAATAGATATTTACAAGAAGTAACAAAAAATAACCCTCCAGTGCCCTTCCCATTTCTGATGAACAAAATGATAAAATTGGGATCTGTGGAAAAGATCCATTTTTGCCCAGATAGTCACATCTCTCTCCCTGCAATAGAGTCCAGCCCGGGACATGTTGTCAGCCTGAATACTTACCTCTCACAGGACAAGCTTCAGTCATTTGTAGTTTGAGCTTATTTGCTGAAAGCTCCTCCAAGATATGTTTTTCACTTGGGAGGCATCAGATGGTAAAATATTGCAATCTGGTAGCCATCAGCACATAACTGAATCTTAAGTCACAACTCTACCCGAAACCTCAGAGATCGCATTACATGGCCAGCATTTAATGGTTCATTTTGAACTGTACACTCTCTGCAGTTCACTCTAATACTTAATACATAATTCTGTTAGGATGAAAGTTTCCTGGTAAGTGTTTGACAGTTTTTGTGTGCCAGATGAATAGGATTTTATTACATCTTGCATGGGGGGATTCTTCTATAATGTCAGTTGTTGGGCAGAAAATTGTCTTCTGAACTGTACAAAAGACAGAAGACCCACAGAGGCAGACTATGATGGGCTGGTGGTAAATGATGGGTTTAAAGTGCACCAGCCTGCACAATAAACAGCACATTAGACATAAGAGATCATTTTCTGCATGTTAACAACTGAATGAGCCCATTATGCACCGTGCATGCATGTGTCCAGTGTATTTTTTTAGTCAGTATTATGCCTGCATCATATCCCCTACGACTTGTAGAAAGGCTCAGTGTGCTCAGTACATTTTGAAAGCAGACCTGCAAATGTCTTTTGTACCACTATTTACTAAAGACATCAAATAGAAGAATGCTGAGCTTTTGATTAAACATTTACAGGTGAAAGAGGAAGAAAAGGGTTACAATATATGAACTCTGTGATAGAGATTTTTTTTAGAATATAACTTACTGTTGGATCTAATAAAAAATACCTAAAATTAGACAGACCTAAAAAAAAAAAAGCTCACAAACTGGCAACAGTTCATCCATATCAACCGCTTAGCTCAGGGTGTTCCCCAAGGCTCTGTGCTTGGTCCGCTTCTCTTCATCCTCTACATCCTTCCACTTGGTAAGAGGATTTACATTTCTCCCACATCCATAAACCCCAATATCCACTCTTCTCTCACCTGCTGCTTAACTGACATCAGAACCTGGATGAAATACAACTTGCTCAAATTAAACTCTGACAATTTGACATAACTCTCATTAGTCCAAAAGATGTCACCAAATCCACTCACAATTTCTGCCTTAATTTTGACAACACCACTCTCACTCCATCCCCACTCATCCGCAATCTTGGTATTCTTTCCGACTCCACTCTTTCATTCGAATCACACCTCAAACAAAAACCTGGACTGCATTATTCCATGTCAAAAACATAGCATGACTCCGCTCATCCCTTACCTTCTCAGTCGCTGAAACCCTAATCGATGCCATTGTCAAATCCAGAATCGAGTACTGCAATATCATTCTGTATGGAATACTATACAAAACACTCAACAAACTACAATGCATCCAAAACTCTCCTGCTCGCCTCCTTACCCACAACCGCTCCCCTGAACACATCACCCCTGTCTTGCAGAACCTCCACTGGTTCCCTGTCACTCAGTGCATCCATTTTAAGATCCTCCTCATTACATTCAAAGCCCTCCATAATTTGGCCCCTCCATACCTCACTGACTTACTCCACCATCACACTACATCACGCTCCTTCCGATGCTAACCGTCCGTCCTTCCCTTGTAGGGCCTAGCTCTGAACCTTCCATCACCCTCTGGAACTCACTGCCCCAACCACACCTTCCTACCATCAAGAAAGAATGCAAAACCCATCTGTTTAAAATTGCTTTTAATGTCTAAATCTGCCCTTTTTATTTGGTTTTGTTTGTTATGTTGTACTGTTTGGTTTTTATTGTTGTGACTCTGTAAAGCGTCTTCGACTTCCTAGAAAAGCGCTATAATAATGAAATGTATTGTTATTATTATTACAGGTCAGCCTCAAAAACCCTCGTCCACAAACCATATATATACCATGCTGATTTTGTTATCGGTGCTTCATTTAGCACTCGCCACTCTCATCTGTACTCCTTGTTGAGTTGGCCTTCTCTCTATTCTCGCAGGTTAATCCACTAGTACTTGTTCATTTACAAAACTCTCATCAGAAAACTCTCGGTATATCTACAGTCACTTCTTAATTTTTGCAACATAAACAACAATGTTGTAGTCACCTTCAATCTCAATGTCCCTCAAGCTCTTATCTCATTTGGTTGTACAACAGGCCCTAAAACGTAATACATTCATTCCTCTCTCCCCTTTTAAAGACTCTTTACAACAACGGTAGTAAGTTCATTGCACATGCTTTTAACCATTTTTGATTCTTTAACACATCATCATTTATATGTATAGATTTTGTATTTCATTCATCTGTAAATTTTAGGTTTTATGTTTTTATGTTGTTAACTTGTATGTTGCCTCTTGGCCAGGTCGTCATTGTAATTGAGGATTAGTTCTCAACTGACCTTCTTGGTAAAATAAAGGTAAAATAAATTAAAGTAAATTAAAACTATTTTAAATAACTAATTAGGCTCCATTTATTCAAAACTCATCAGACTTGTAACACATACAGAAATCCAGGTAATACAAATAGCTAACAACACAGGAGTTAAAAACAAATAAATAAATAAGTAAAAACAAGTAATATTTGTGGTAACGGAAGGAAAAACAGAAAAAGGGACTGAAGAGGTATCTGCACTTGTATCCTGAAGAGACGCTGATGCTCAGACTTGCTCAATGACTCTTCTGTTATTGTCTAAAAGTAGCTATTAGAACTATTACCAAAGAAAATAAATAATAATAATAATCAAGCTAATAATCAAGCATGGAATTGCCTGGAGGACCCCAGAATGAACATACCTCAGTTTCACTTTGAAAAAAAACACAACAGCACCACAGCTTAGATAGATTTCTATAATATGCGGCCAAGATACTTCTTCTATTTCTTCTCACTGCTAAAATTAAATTTTCAAATTGCTGCCTTTCCGTTTCACTTCAACCAGCAGGTTTCAGATCTCATCTTTGGCAGCTAAAAATATTCAACATGCCCTGCCTGCTGAAGAACAAATCTAATTCACATTGATTGAACCAATACATGTCTCTTTTTAGACAGGTTGAAGACAAGAAGAATGCAGATATGTTAAATATTAGATAATGTCATAACATTGCTATAGACAGGTTGAAGACAAGAATAATGCAGATATGCTAAATATTAGATAATGTCATAACATAGGTACAGTGACACACAGACTTTTAGGATCTTTCAGGATGATAAAAGCCAAAATGGCAGTGATAGGGGTGTTTTCCGATGTCAAATCACTGTGCATCCATTTCAAACATTTTTAAATTTCAAGTCTTGGCCCCTCTTCTTCAAAATGTAATACTATACATTTATTTATTTCATCCTATTCGAAGTGGAGGCTTAGGGACATAAACATTACCTAACATTTATCACAGCAACTGTTTTGTTTCACTTTGCTTTGCAAAGTTGTGTGGAATACATGGAGGGAGACGAGGCTACAGACACCAATGTGCAAAGAGACTTTCTTTTGAAGAAACAGCTGCACAAACAGGAAATCCAAGTTGAAAAGAAAAATGAAAAACATGACTTGACAAGAGCGCTCACCAGACTGGAGGAGGTTATGTCTTTGAGTAGCTAAGATCCTGAGGCTGTACATACAGCATAGGCAAATAACTGACACAATTAAAACAAGATGCCTGCAGAGCTAGAACATAGTGTGCAGGGAGACTAGAAATCAATACAAACACAAAAAACTAGGCAACCAACTCAAGAAAAAAAAACACAGGAACATGTAACATGAAGACACAAAACCAGATCACTACCAAACCCAAAGACTGTGATAAAATAACACAAGGTCTGGATTAGTTTGAAATTGGCCATTGACATTCGAGAGTGTTTTGTCATTGCCTAAAAACTTTAAACAATAAATAAAAGATTCTGCGTAATATATCTTGTAGGCTTTGCTGTGGATCTGCCAAAGGTTGGCCAAACAAATGTTACTACTAGTCAGAGTGAACAAATATGGTACTTTCAGAGATTTTCAGTCCGGACAGTGACGTTTAAGCAATAACAGTACTCAGCTCGCTAAACTAGTGAGTACCTACATCTTGCCATATTGATACACAACTGCCCCTGGACTGTAAAAGGAATTTCTTTATTAAAGACACACCTATTATGTGATTTACCTTTATTGATTTAAACAATGGTTTTATTTCTAAAATAAATAAAAAAAAAACCTTATAATCCACAATCTCAAATCCAACATCAGCTAGCTGGACCTCCACCTCTGCTGCCTGGACTTCCATCTCAGCTAACTGGACTTTCACCATGGCTAGCTGGGCTTCTACCTCAGCCAGCTGGGCTTCTACCTAAGCTAGCTGGGCCTCCATCTCTGCTGCCTGGGCTTCCACCTCAGCTAGCTGGGCCTCGACCTTTGCTGCGTTGGTTTCCACCTCTGCTGCCCGGGCTTTTACCTTTGCTGCCTGGGCTTCCGCCTCGGTTGCTGGGCCTTCACCTCTGCTGCCTGGGCCACTACCTCTGCTGCCTAGGTTTCCACCTTTGTTGTTTGGGCCCTTACCTCAGCTAACTGGACTTCTACCTCAGCCAGCTGGACCTCCACCTCCGTTGCCTGGGCCTCCACCTCAGCTAACTTGACTTCCACCTCAGCTAGATGGGCCGCCATCACTGCCAGTGGGACCTCCACCACTGCTAGCAGTTCTTTCAGACTCCATCAGCAGTGTTGCGGTGAGTGAGTCCAAGAGTAGGTTATGCCCCAGGAACCCTGTGTTCAAAAAACAACGATCTGCAAATCTATACTGCACTCTTAACCAAGCTAAGGTAATCTGGGACCCACAACATAAGCCAAGAGGTCTGCTTGGTGGACATTTATGCCAAGTGCGACCAAATTCATCACTTACTAAGTAATTCGAACAGGACTTTTTATGTTTGTCTGAGACCTGGCTAAATATAAATTCACCGATGGCTGGATTGCATGAACCAGGCTACAATATCTTTCGGAAAGACCGGGTGGGAAATCGGGGTGGAGGGGTAATATTTTATATAAGGGAACACTTAAAGTGCAAACAGATAGAATGGGTCAGTGTACACAACCTTGAATGTATTGGTCTTAAAATAGCTCTCGCTCCACAAATGTCGATAACGCTGATTGGGATGTATAGACCTCCATCAGCCTCAAGTGCTTTCTATGCGGAGCTTCACGCTCTTCTTAAGGAATGTGACATGAAAAATTAAGTTATCTTTTTTGGAGATTTAAATATAAATTGGCTCGACAAATCGGTTCGGAGATTGTTAAAATCATTATTGACTAATTTTAACTTTACTCAATTAATTAAAGGTCCTACTAGACTAACTATTTCCTCTGAAACATGCATAGATCTTGTCTTTTCTAATAAGTGTGACAGAATTCAAAAGACGTTCAATATGATCACAGGTCTGTCAGACCATAATTTCATTCTGTTCTCAAGAAAGCTATCTAAAAATGGATTCTCTTGTACTAACAAAACAATATCAGAACAGTTGAGAGTACAGAGGAGGGAGATCCCAAATTTGATTCAGGCACTAAATAATATCAATTGGGATAACTATCTCACCCATAATCATGTTAGTGACAATTGTGATGTATTCATGACTGTTATCCAGGACACAATGTCTGCATTTACTAGAAAAATCAAAGTGAAACCATTGAAAAAGAATAACCACCCGTTGTTGAATGAAACCATACGGACATTACTGAAAAAACGAGATCATGTTCTTAAAATATCACTTAAAACGAAAAGGGTGAATGATAGACAGACATTTACTTCTCTTAGAAATAAAGTGGTAAAGGAAATCCGATCCACAAAAGCATTTTTTTTATTAATGTAATTAGTACTGCAAGAGGAAATGCTAAAGATATCTGGACAAATATTAAAAAACTAACTGGAAATGGTATAGTGCACAGAGAAATTACAGAGCTACAGCTAGAGGAGAAAGTCATTCATGATCCAAGCGACATTGCAACAACTTTGAACGATTATTTTATAGACTCAGTTAAAAATCTGAATCGAAGCAATTGCCCCCCGATAGAATGCCACCCACCAATGCCACTAAACACCGACAAACCCTTTCTTAATTTGTGCGTAGTGTCGCAGTCACAAGTTGAAAAAGCTGTGTGTGGCCTTAAAAGGTCTAAAGCCAAATATGCATTTGTATGGATGTAACATTTCTAAAATATCACAAAGAATCTTTCATCGCACCCTTAAATACTATTATAAATAAATCCATAAATGAAAGTTCCTTCCCTAAACCCTGGAAGTGCTCTGTCATCACACCAGTCTTTAAGTCAGGTAATCCTGCAATAACCAGCAATTACAGACTGATAAGTATACTTCCAGCAGTCTCAAAAGTCTTGGAAAAAATAGTAGCGGAGCAAATTGTAGATCATCTTCACAGTACTCCATATACCTTGAACAGGATGCAGTTTGGCTTTAGAAGCATCAGTCTACTGAGACGGTGGTTTGTTTCTTTTTAGAAAACATAAAATCAAAATTGGATGGAGGTGGTGTTGTTGGTGCTGTTTTCATAGATCTCAGAAAAATGTTTGACACCATTAATAACCAGATACTGCTTACTAAATTGTCTAGTTTTAACTTTTCTCCAAGTACTCTGAACTGGATTGAATCATATATATCTGCAAGATCACAGTGTGTTAGGATACAGAACATGAAGTCAACATCACGCAACAACAGTCTTGGGGTACCGCAGGGGTCAGTGCTAGGTCCACTGCTTTTCAGTTTGTTTATAAATGATCTGCCAAGTTGTTGTCCTTTGAATTTAATCTGCCAAATGTATGCTGATGATGCTGTTCTGTATGTCCATGCAAAGGACAAAAAACATACTGTGCTAGAGTTGACAGATGCTATGATAAATGTGTATAACTGGCTTGAGAAATCCCAACTATGCTTGAACATATCCAAGACTGTGTGTATGTACTTCTCAAAAAGAGCAAATACTGACAGTGATCCTAACGTTTTTGTGCAAGGTAGAACAATTGAAGTCGTACAAGAGTTTAAATACTTAGGAATCACTCTTGACTCACAACTTCTTTTTAAACGACGGGTTGAAAAATATTGTGAACAGAATTGAGTTTAACTTGTCCAACTTTAGGTTTACTAGCCACAATCTAACTCTTGAGTCAGCAAAATTGTATTTTGATACTATGATCATGTCCCACATGTCCTATTGCATAACAAGTTGGGCATCAGCCTGTAAGACGACACTAAAGCCGATTGAAACAGTTTATAAACGAGCTCTGAAAATATTGGATAAAAAACCAAAAAACGTACCATCACTGTCAGATATTAAAAAAACATGAGCGCTTAAAATGGGACAATACTCTTAAATATATCGATGCTATCTTAATTTACAAAAACTTCCATGGCAAAGTGTAACACTCACGATGTGTTTACAGTTAATAGAAGAGACAATAGGACCAGTGCTAGGTTCGGCTACGGGAGTAGAGAAATGCGTAAGTGTATTAATGACCACAGACCCAAAAAATAAGTTTAAACTGCCGGCTTCTTATTTGTTGAGAGAAAAAAAAACAACAACAATATTACAACAGTTGACGTACAATGACACAAAATTCAATTCAAAATAGTTTCCCTATTTCTTTCGGAATATTTTATTTAATCCCTGTTGAAATGTAAACCTAATGTCAGGTATTAAAAGGATACTATTTATTTAAACCTAGGTTATAGCTCCATTTCAGTTCAAGTTGATACTGTTAATCTATTCAATTTACAGTTTGTGTGTTTTTAATCTGTTTAAATCTATTGTAGTTATTTAGTGTTCTTTTTAAGAAGTTAAGGTTTTTTAATTTCATGTTTTAACCATTTCTTGTTTCTATTATACCCCAAATAGACAATTTTACATTCCACACACTAACAATGGATATTGGATGTGGTTCGAGAAGAGGAAAAACAATACAACACGACAGCTTCAAATCACTGTCTTTTCTCTCTGATGCTCCTGAGGGGTTAATCCCGTTTCTCTGAATCCACTGCTCTTTTTTTAGGAAAGCATGGGCAGTTTGAATGATTCGCAATGTCCAGCAGATGTGAAGCTCCTGCTAGACGGCGGTTACAGGGTTCCTGGGTTACGGCTTGCCATCTTGTTTCTCACTAGCGGAATCCAAAAACCAAAACATTGCCCCTGAATGCTTGTGATATTGTGATAGCTGTTATAAACTGCGTCTTTTCACTTCTGATGGTTAGTATCTCATTAAGTTTGTCAGAAACATACTGCACAACCTCATTTAGTGAACATGTTGCTTCACTGTTTGATACATAAAATGCTAAACACCGTTATTAGTTAAAAGTAGTTAGCTTGTCAGTGGGCACAGCAATTAGCAGATCCCACTGGTTTTCCAACTTGCAAGTGAAACACTGTTTAGATACGTTAAGTGTAATTCCAAGATTCACACTTTGAATTGTAAGGTAAGGAAGTGGCCAATAGCACTTGTTCTTAAATCACAGGAAGCTGTTTCAGTTTCCCCTGTAGTTTTCTTAAATATTTTTCCATTAATAGTTACCTTCTTTTTGAAGCAAAGAGTAATGTGCTTTTGGACAGTTTGCTATCTTGTAAATGGTTGATACAAACCTAAGCAACACATTTTTACTTGTACAATGGTTTGGCAACTTTGCTCTACACTGCACATCTTACTAGATTAAGTTAATCTTTTAAACCTTTCTCCTTCCCCTCAATTTGTAATGCTCCATAAAGTAAAAGGTAGAGCGAGGTATTTTGTAATGATCCTCTGTCAAAATAGTTTTGAAATTTGAAAAGCAGACCCTAATTAAAAGCCCAGTGGTAGCTATCTTAAAATGTTTGTCAAAAGCTCATTTCCCCTGGCATTAGTTGTCACATGTGAACAAATGAGTTTCAAAAACAGTCTTAAAATGTGGGATATATTGTCAGTTGTTTTTGTGGCTTTAATAAAGGCAACATTATCAAAGTGCTTTCAATCCCTTAATGTCACCTAATTTCACTGCTCATACATAGAATAATTACCAATAATTTACTAAATTTATCACTGGTCAATTTAAATGATTTAAAAACAAAGGATATCTATTTCTAAACCTTTTGCTATCTCTAACTGAAGAAGAAAACTATACATCTTGTATGAGCCCAAGTAACAACAAGCTTCCAGCACTTGCTTGTCTGATCAGCAAAGTAAACGAACACACCGGTGTGGAGTGACATAAAACAATATACTTTATTCCCACAATAAATGTAAATGACTCATAGGATCCAGTGAGTGTGAGAAAATGAACCAACCAGTCGAGGAGGAGCTTGCAGGTATCAACACATCTGTTATTATTGGCAGAGTCTTTAAGTATTTGCTGCACCAATTGTCCTTCAGATCAGGGCTTTAAAGTAAGAGCTGACTTTATGATACACTCACCGCAGATGCTCAGCCACTCTGCACTTTATCCTATTGATTGAAACAAGTACCTTCTACTGTTTTCCTCCCTCAAATTTTTTTTGTATTTAATTACCAGAGACAGGCATGTAGGTAGGTGCACTTCTGCACCCGTCTTTGGCTCACTTTTGTTGGTTTGTTTTACTGGTTTATGGGGAGTGAGGTATGCGCACTGAATACACTGCTCCTCCTATTATTCTGTTCAACCTCACCTCCAGTTGTGTTAGCCAACAGTACCCGTATTCTAGTGGTAGAGTTTTGCTCTCGACCTCCTCACCACACACAACTCTCTTGCTCCTTGGCTTGCTCTCTCTTCCTTGCTCAGTTGCTCTCTCATTTCCTGCTGTGTTCAGTCATCTCTTCCTCAGAGCTATCTCACTCCCTCTCCGAACACTCCCAACACTCATCTGCAAACCAGCTCTGCACGGTAAGCTAAAAACACACTTTGTTGCATGCAGTAATTTATTATGGTATTATGGTATTTATTTTATTTATTTATTTATGGTATTTTTCGAATTAAAATATGTATTTAGATGCTAAACTGGGTATATAAATAAGAATTTTTGTATGTGTATTGGAGATTTTAGATCCTAAACTTAAGAATAATGCCTTTATATGGAGACTGTAGGTGTTTTAGCTGTTCAGTGATTGATTTTCTTGAGTTGGTGTGTACACATTTATACTCTGCTGCACAGAGTATTACCTTACGGACAGGGTGGTAAAAAAGGGGTGTGATGGTGGTGAGCAAGAACATCTGCTCTTTTCTAGTTAAACATAGGCTAAGTGTAATTGTGAAGTAGGATAAAGCTAAGTTTAAATTATTTTGGTCTAATCATTATTTCTTTGGGCCACCCTTTATCCTAACTTTTTTATCCTGAATCATTTTCATTTAACTTTTACGTTCATTTGTTTTGTATTCTTTCACAGCTGCAGAGGCTCAGTGCGAGTCTTAAAAGATAAACTGACATTACAAAGTAAAAATTTCTCAAAATCTGGAAAAGTAAAAAAACAACAACTAGATATTAAGTTATAAAGGATAGCCAGCTAAACTGTTGAGAAGTCATTGCAGGACAATCCCGCAGTCAAGAAGGTCTGAAAAAATGTGGACTAAATCAGTCATATAAATTGATAATCATTATTAGTTCAAGTACTGTGTTGGGATATCTGCTGGGCAAAAGACTGTTTTAATGAGCCATCATGAAAGTACGGGTAAGAAACTGTAACTGGCTTTTTTTATGAGCAACAAGTAGGTTTTACAACTGGAGGTTCAGTAGGCATCAACTCTGAAAACTCAACTTATTTTTCCTTAACAAATGCTTTAGCTGAAAATGTAGAGAATAGCATATTTCCTTCATCAACATTTCAGGTATAAAAACATTTTGGATTGACAGATGACACGTTAAAAATAAAATTTTAAGGAATAAAACTAGCCCCCATAATTGTGTCTAAACCGTACATGGGCAAATTTGGATGTTTCCTTTTTCCATGTCCCTTGGATCATGGAAAGCAGCTTATACAGTGTTGTGGTAACTGTATTACTATGGTTTTGTTTCAGACTTTCAAGGTTTCAAAATACATATAAACAAGCCCAAGTCATAGTTTTAAAAGGTTGAAAGTGAATTTGCTGCTAAAAACGAAGGGGAAGTTTTCCAGCAGAGTTGCTGACTTCTTAGGCTGTAAGGTGTTCATTGTGTTCATCAAAGAGACAGTTTGGTGGAGGAAGCTGTCTCTGTGGTGGCTCTTTTTTTTGCAAATAGCGCTCTGTGGCTCCTTGCTGGAGGTAAAAGTTTAAACAGTTTATGTCCAGGATATGTGTGGTCTATGGGGATATTAGCTGCCCTTTTCCTGACTGTAGACCTGTACAAGTCCTGAATGGAGGAAAAGTCAGCCCCGATGATCCTCTCTGCAGACCTTATTGTTCACTGCACTCTGGACCTGTCCTGTTTTGTGGATGAGTCAAACCACGCTGTGATGGATGAACAAAGGACCAACTTAATAATGGTAGGGTAGATGGCCAGCGGTTCCTGTGGAAGGTAGTACTTCTTGAGTTGCTGCAGGAAGTACAGTCAATGCTGGACCATCTTCCAAACTTTGTCTATGTGTGAGGAATAGTTTGAGTTCTGAGAAATGGTGGTTCATAGGAACTGGAACTGATCCACCGTCATTACAGTGCTGTTGAGGATTCTCTGGAAGTCCACCACCATCTCCACTGTCTTGCCCGGGTTAAGTTCTAGGTGGTTCTGGCACCAGTGGACCAGCCGATCCATCCCCTGTCTGAATGCAGGCTTATCATTGTCCTGGATCAGACCAATAACGGTGGTGACATCTACAAACTTCACAGTTTCACAGAAAGGTACCCTGAGGTGCAGTTGTTTGTGTTCAGGGAGAGGAGGAGAAGGAAGAGAACACAACCCTGTGAGGGTGCCAGTGCTCATGGTTCTTGTGCAGGAGAAGATGATCCCTAGCGTCACCTGCTACTGCCAGTCAGTCTGGAAGCTGGTGATCTTCTGACAGGTAGAGGCGGGTACCATAAGCTGGGTGACCTTCTACGGACACCGACACCCAGATCTTTAGTTGAATTTCAACTTGGAAGCTTGGAATCAAGCATGAAAAATTATGACTTTCTCTCGGTCCTATTTTTAGAGACAACATTTTATATTTAGCTTCTTGCATTTGGAAATTCCTCCTTCACTAACCTTAGCATAAACACTAACACATATTGTAAGTTTGAAAATTTTGCATGTCACTTGCATGACAAAGCCAAATGTAAACTTGATATTGAACACAGCAAAAATACAAAGTTACATAACACACAATTGTGTGGGATCAAACTAATTTAGAATAGGAATAACAAGTGTAGTTGAGACAGGAGTGAGCGTGTTCACAGACAAGACTGGAGTCTTGTTTGCAATTCCCATTTGCTGCCAGAGTTCTGATGTAATTTAAACTTTCACTTTGATCTAATTCAAGGATGATGTGTGAGTAGAATGTGTAATTACCTCTTGTTCTTCTTCCGTTTTTCTTTTCTACTGTCTTATATAACAAATCCTAAAGCATATCATTCTTACTGCATTTTAACACAAATACATGGTTTATTAGGCTGTAAATTTGAAAAGTAAACAAGCTGAACACGATTGTTTGTGGCTAGAGACAGCAGGGAAAATCTTAATTAGATCAGTACTTTGAGACACTGTAATAGCCTGAACAACACCATATCTTCAGCGACAGCAAGATTATATCAGCCAGTCATCTCACCACACTGTTATCCACCATTGATTTATTTAAATTTGAAGCAATCTAAATGTAATGAAATTGATTTTCAGATAGAGAAGAATATAGAAGTAAAGAACGTTAATAGATATTCTCATTTTATACTGATATCTTTTTGAGAAACAAAGTCTCATCATTACATACCACCTCAGTAGGATTTAGTTAGAAAAAACAAATGTGCAATGCACAACTTCATTGTGATATGTTTTGCTGACATTAGTAAATGGAATTCTTATTAGTTACTAGTTCAGTTCAAACAGGTTGCGACTAACTATAATTTTGATACATGCCCTCCAAAAGAAAGGCGTGTACCTATCATCCTGAACCACAGCAATGTGAAGACACACAGCAGTCACTAGGTTCTTACCTTCCAGGGACTCTTATCTTTATTAAGCTTTACTTAAAATGTTTTCAGTTTGCACCTTTGTTTACTGCCAGAAATAACTGTGTTTAAAACCTAATTTATAATTCCAGTCCGCCCTACTATGAAGCCTGTGTGACATATATTTAGTCATTTCATGCATATGGAGAGGTATGTTCTGGAATTAATAGCACAAGGGAGAACTGAGCTCAGATCAAGTTTATCATATTAAAGACAGCATTGTGAAGTCCCAAGTTCTCCAAAACTGTGCTGTCATGGACACACAACATGGTATCTTGTGCTTGTTGAGTACTATCTCCTGGACAACCCATTACAGTACTTTTTGGCTCCAGATAATGTTTACTTTATTCATGGACATATGATTTTACTTGACTGGTTGCAAATACAATTTATTTAACAAGAGTTGTTTCTTTATTTTAAATAACAGTTTTACAATTAATCTCACTGCAGTGTCAAATACTTTTACCTCATCCGTTATATTTAGATGGTAATTTTTTGCAGTGTTTCTAAAGATTGTGCAAGACTTTGCAGTACCAGGAATGGTTTGACTCCCCAGATGTGTCTACATAAAAGCCTGGTTCATCTGGAGAGATGAATGCAAACAACTTAGGAAGAATGGTTACAGGCACACCATGACTTGGAATAAACTTAGATTGTTTGTGGTTTTTATAGGTAAAGAAATGGAAAAGGTAACAGAGACCATATATAATCATCTAATTATGATATGTCGCAATGTAGCCCAAAAACCTGAAGATGCTCTGTGAGATTTAAAGAAGTTTGGCCAGCTTCTGCTGTGCTCTGATCTAAGAGGGTAAATTGTTCTGCTATGACGTTATAACTACTGCACTACAGTGAAACTGTGCTTAAGTTCAAGATATATCTCATTTCACTGATTAAGATATTACTGAGTATACTGTGTTGCGTTTCAAACTCAGAACCAACATACTAGCATAAAAGCAGTGGTTTCTTGTGGGAGACATTACTTTAGATACTGAATGTGGCTTGTCAAAGATGTTTTGTGCCTGTTAGAATACTTTCCTTCTTATATGATGGCATTTGCTTGTTCAGCTCCCGTCCATCATTGCTATTATGCTGCCAATGTTTTCTTTTAGCTCAAAGTAAATATAGTTTACGGTCATTGTTTATCATCACTTTTCAAACCTACTTTTTTTTTTACTCTGGTATGTTTTGCCAACAGGAAATGGCTTCCACAAAGAAAATGGGCTATAAGTGTCGCATAGCGGGAGTGATGCTTCTTCTGATTGGGAGTATTGCTGCCCTTGTTGTTGTTGCTGTCATCCAGGACAAGTTAAAGGTTAAAGAGTATGGATTAGAGGTGAACACACAAACACACACACACACACACACACCACACACACACACACACACACACACAGATATTAATGAGCACAAAGATACATTTAGATTCCTACAATATGCATGCACAATTGCACACTTTTTATAACTAAGAAAACTTGTAATGAAATATATACAAATGCAGACAAATTTATTTACATTGGTAAAAATATGTTAAAGCCTTAGAAAATGAATCCACTATCTTAATTTTACGCTAAATAATTTAGAAAAATGCAACCTTTAATTTAAATATATTTATTTTGTATAGGAAAAAAAATTTTAAGAAATGTAAATTTTTATTCACGGTGAGATGAGAAGCAAAACTATAGCATCACCAAAAATGTCAGTCAGTCATTTTTCTACCACTTATTCCATAGTGGGTCAAGGGGAAGCTGGTGCCTATCTCCAGCAGTCTATGGGCGAGAGGCGGAGTACACCCTGGACAGGTCGCCAGTCCATCACAGGGCAACACACAAACAACCATGCACACACTCATTCACACACCTAAGGGCAATTTTAGAGTGACCAATTAACCTAACAGGCATGTCTTTGGACTGTGGGAGGAAGCCGGAGTACTCGGTGAGAACCTACGTATGCACGGGGAGAACATGCAAACTCCATGCAGAAAGATCCCCGGCTGGGAATTGAACCCAGGACCTTCTTGCTGCAAGGCAACAGTGCTACCAACTGCGCCACCGTGCAGCCCCAAAAATGTGCCATAAGTAATTTGAAACAACAACAACAATAATTTCTCATTGTGGGATTATTATCCAACTAAACAAATTTAGTCCATTTAAAGGTAGGACTTCCACTGCAATAAAGTATTTCATTTTAAGGCTTTTAACAGATCTTGAAGAGTGGTTGGACGACATTTTTTCATGTCTGTATGTAAACGCACACTTCATCTTTAACAGACTGCAATTTGTCAGAAATTATCAAGGTAGGTTGCAGCTACTGGTTTCTCTGGTTTATAATTTGATTGGAGAGCACAATAAAAGACAAATGGGCTAGCAAAAAAACAGGCTGCAGTTAAACACACCTTTGCTTCACTGTACAAGGTGTAGTCTTTGTTCCAGAATCTAAATCACATATACAGCTTATAAGCTTATAAAACATTTCTATCAAGTGTTAATGTTTTCCTGTATGCATTTTTTATAGTATGGCATTGTGATAGACTCTGGTTCCTCTCGTTCCAACGTGTACCTGTATGAATGGCCCGGGGAGAAGGAGAATGAGACTGGGGTAGTGACAGAAAAAATGAACTGTAAAGTTAAAGGTAAGTTAAGTTATTTTATTAGCTGTGTAATATTGGTAGAAATATTTTAGCTTTTGTGAAAAGCTGCTTAACAGCATCTTACTATTTTCCATTATGCCACTATCATGATGTGAAGAACACAGTGTTATGCAGATTAAAAAAATAAAATGAAATCTAAAGCATCCTGAGCATTTTTGTTTTGTTTTGTTGTTTTTCAAACTGTAACTCATTAACTGCTGTTCAGCAGTTTAAATACAATGTTTTTTAAGTTATCCCAACACATATTTATGCCCCTAGGGGTTCCTATCTCAGAGCTGAAGGTTAGTCCGGAGGAATATAAAACCACTCTGAATGGATTTCAAGACTGCATGGATGAAATCAGGAAACATATTCCTGAGGAAAAGCAAAAAACCACACCCCTCTTTCTGGGTGCTACAGCTGGGATGCGCCTACTACAGTAAGAATGTGACAATACAATAATCTACAAATCACACCATTTTACCTAAAACTCTTTGGTTCATTTGGTAATTACTTCTTAGAAAAAGTATTTTTCATCAGTCTCATCAGTCTCAATGGCTGATGAATAGAACACAATGTTGACTTGACTATGACAAAACGATCAAACACAATCAAGTGAGGAAAACTACTGGTTTCCTTATTTACTCTAAATCTGAAAACATAGGGTTTCGACTTCTGATTAGTCAATAAATAAATAAAGTCATAAATAAATAAATAAAATCATGTAAGTAATAATTTATTTATTATAATTTTTACTATTACTATTATGGGCAGGGCATGGCAGTGCAGTGGTCATCAATTTTATTGGGTTGGCGATTGAAAGGTTCTAAAGTCCCCAGTTTAAATATTAGTTAATTAAAACTTAGTCTCAAGATGTTTTCTTAAGAGTTTTGTTTTTATTCTTTTCACTTACTGAATGGCCATACAGGCATTGCTAAAAAAAACAGAAAAGAATGGATAACGATTAATATCGGTGTCATGTCTCTGTAGGTAATATGAAACCATATGATGGTTCTTATTAAAATTGGAAGACTGGAAGCAAACATCATCCGAAGCCTAACAAATGATGTGCTTTGGATCACATTACAAAATGTTTGGTTGATCTTAATTAGGGACTACTAAAGCTTCATTTAGAAAGTGTTTTCGTCAACAATCAAATAATAATTTTTGCAATGTGGCTGATTATTGCTTTTCTCTTTCTATTTACTTTTAAGTGCGAAAGATAAGAAAAGGTCCAATGAAATTATGACAAGTCTCAGAGACTACTTGAGTGGACAAAACTTCCATTTCCACAATGCTTCCATTATTACCGGCCAGGAAGAGGGGCTATATGGGTGGATTACAGTGAACTACTTAATGGGAAATTTCCTAGAGGTAAGGAGTTAGAGCGTAGTTGTTCTTTTAATACTTTAATTCATAAAAATACAACTGCTTTGTGAACAGGACCAAGACAAGACATGATTATTTTTTCCCTAAATTATTCTAATTAAATTTGCAGAGAAACATGTGGAACACTTACGTTCGTCCAAATGGAGCAGAGACAGTTGGCTCTATGGATCTCGGTGGAGCATCAACACAGATAGCCTTTCAAGTTCAGGAACGGGGACAAGGGCCTGACTACATGCTTGTCAAGCTGTATGGTTACCCCTACACTGTCTACACACACAGTTTCCTTTGCTACGGCAAAAATGAGGCTGATAAGAGGGTTCTTGACAAAGTAATCAAGGTATGCAACTCATACTATGTTTTTTGCTTAAAGTAACTTGTAAAATGATTTATAGTCTTGGAACTGAACATTTTGTCACATAACGACCACAAACTGCAATGCATTTTAGTGGAAGTTATGTGATAGTGTATAATTGTGAGTTAAAGGAAAAATGAAACATGGTTTTCAAACTTTTTAAGAATCAGAATGTGCAAAGTGAGGTGTGCCTTGGTATTATGCCTCCCCGAGTCTATTATTTATAAAACCAACTTATTTCTTTTGATGTTTGCAGTTGTATTTATACTGAGATAACATTGCACACTTTTACTAATTACATGACTTCTGAAGGCAGCTGGTTGTACTGGAGTTTATTCAGGGGTATCACGTAAAGGCCCAAAAAAATACCCTAAAGGTAGTGGTTGTAATGTGACAAAATATGAAAAAGGGGTCATGAATAAAAATGTAAGGCACATGTATGTTGCTAAAAACAAGGTAAAGTGAGGGGTGAATAGCAAAGCAAAGCAGAACAGAAAAGATTATTTTATCAAATCTGACAGGAAACAGTGCCCCCCACCCTGGGGGAGTGGTGGCCTAGTGGTTAGAGAGCAGGGCATTTGCGTCCTGGAGAGGCCACAAGTACTCTGGTTTGAATACCAAAGCCTGCCACTCTCAGTCCCTGAGCAAGACCCTTAGCCCCTGAATGCTCCCCGGGTGCCACATAATGGCAGCTCACTGCTCCCTAAGGGATAGATTAAATGCAGAGGATAATTTTTCCATTGTGTCAACTTAATCAATTAAGTCTAAATTATTATTATTATTATAACTAGGAATATAAAGCAGGTGGCAAGACTAGCAAGCCTAAAAAGGTAAAAATGGCAGGCCAATTGGCCCAAAACCGTATGCAGACTAAGTTGACTAAGTTCATAACTGAAGAGCTTTCTGAGATTCCTCCAGATAAGAACTCTCATTCATGTAAAAGCCAACATCCATTAATGAACTGTTAAAAATTGATTAGTGAATACTGTTGTTCCTAACAGGCAAAGGAAAACCAGTCAAGAATGCATTATGTTATTAAGAATATTGATTGGACCGGGAATGTCATCATAGCAGCCTAAGTGTCATCCTAGCAACGTAATTTCTGGTAAATTAAAGCCCAATTTTCAGAATCTACAACCATGTCATATAGGGAGAAAAATGCTGCGTTGGTGGGTAAATTAAATAATGTAAAAATGCTGTATGTTCCCAGTATGAAAGGCTGACTTTAAGGTTTTATATTATAAAAGCTTTTGTTTAACTCTGTTAGTATTTTAATCCATCGTCTTCCCTCTTATTATTTTGTCTCATATCACTCCCCACTATATGATGATACTTTTCCCACTCCATCTGTGGTAATGTATTCCTTTTTGACATGTCTTTATTTTTTTGTTTCAGGGATCCTCTGACCCAGCCTACATAGTAAATCCCTGCTACCCCAAAGGTTTCAACACTACCATAAAAGCTTCAGCCATTTATGACACGGAGTGCACAATGAAACCCAAAAACTACAATCCTGATCAAGAGTTTTACATGTTTGGAAGCTCTGACTCGAAAAAATGTGGGGAAATAGCGAAGTCCATATTTGATTTTAAAAACTGTTCCTCAAAGCAGTGCTCCTTCAATGGGGTAGAGCAGCCACCCGTAACTGGAGAGTTCATGGTAACAGTTGCAGATATAACTGTTCAGAGTAAGTAATTATTGATCCAGAATAACTAAATGTTTGTTTTTAATGGTTCTACTAGGCATATGCTGGATTCTACTTCATTGCTCGGGCTCTGGAACAGAGAGGGGTATCGAACCTTGATCAGTTTAATATCTCAGTAGGGAACTTCTGCCGCACTAACTGGACAGAGGTAGGTTCTCCAAACAGATCTGAAGCTACAGTAATAAATACAGAGAGGAATGAAAGAGGAATAAAAATGAAGTACATTGAAAACAAGGACATTTTAGAGAAATTCAACACAGACTAGGGCAAACATGAAATTCTCTTTACACGTCATTCTTTTTTTTTACTGCCCACAGTAGAATAAAACAAACAAAATTATAAACTATATATATAAATTAGGAGAATAAGGTAGGCAAGTCAGGGTTCTGGGGTCCATACATCTTGTTTCTCTCATTTGCTAACTGTTCTTTTCCCTGTTGTAGGAAATTTAGGATTTCTGAAATTATTTCCAGAGTAACAAGAGAGATTTGTTTAGATATAGTTTTGTAACTTTTATCAAATTCTGAAGCTGACGTTCAGTTTCTTAGTATTTTTCTATTTTGAAATGTATGACTTGGGTCAAACACTTCTCCTGTGGGAAAATAATAAAGAAACTTTGCCCTTGATTTTGGGTATCCTTTCACAAGGTTCTCTAAATAGTTTGCTAGAATTTTGGCCCATTTATCCTGATAGAACTAGTATAGCTTAGTTGGGTTTGTAGGCTACCTTGCATGCATTCATTTTCAACTCTGCCCACAAATTTTTTATGAGGCTGTGAAGGCCACTCCAAAACAATTAATTTGTTGTTCTTAAATCACTTTGCGAGACGTTGCGTCCATATTCACACATAATGCTCTTTTTTTATGATGCCATATTTATTGTGAAGTACACCTGTCTCATTTGCTGCAAATCATCCGCCCAGCATGATGCCGCAACCCCTGTACTTCACAGTTGGGATGGTGTTCTTGAACTTGCAAGCTTACCATGTTTTGTTAGTAAACAACACATCAAACACACTGTAATAACAATGAAATCTAATTATCTTGGCATTTAGCAAATAACAATTTTCGTAATCCTAACTGACCTAAGACGGGAAACGTTTAGTCTAATTTAAAGACAGACAGAAAATAGAAAAAAAGGGTTATTTGGATTTTATACAACGCATTTAAAAATCTGATTTCACCTGTAATAGTAGATTTGCAGTAGAATTACCAACACTTGTGATTATGTAAATATCTGTTTTTGTAATGACCATGCACTGTAATCGTCCCCTTAAGTAATTTAAAAAAATAAATGGTTATGACAGTTGTTTTTTTCAGTTATCCTTTAAATGCAGCCCATTTAAAGGAATGCCATTGTAGCTGTGAAACATAAATGTTGCTTTTTGGGTATGCTTCTCCTGTCTACATGTGCTTTGTGGGTCTATGGAAGGCCTATGACTGTGTCCCATGAGGTATTTTGTGGGGGTTGCTGCAGGAGAATGGGTTATCTGTGAGGCTTTTTAGGGCTATCCAATAATGGTATGCCCACAGCAAGAACTGTCGGCCTTCTTGACACAAAGTTGAGCCTGTTCCCAGTACGTATTGGACTCCACCAGGGCTGTCTCTTGTCACGAATCCTGTTTGTGATGCCCATGGGTGGGATCTTAAGGAGTAGTAATGGAGAGGACGGCTTCTTGTTCAGGAACCTCAGGATCTCATCTTTGCTTATAAAGTACGATGTGGTTTTGGTGGCTTCTTTAGGCCACGACCTCCAGTGCGCACAGGAGCGGCTCGGAGCTGAGCATGAAGCAGCCAGGATAAGAATCAGTTCCTCTTAGTAAAAGGCCATGGTTCTTCACCGGAAATAGGTGGACTGCCCCCCCTGTATTGGGGGTCAGTCTTTGCCTCAAGCGGAGGAGTTTAAAGGCCTGGCTCCGTGCTGTTAAAAAAACACCAGATAGCCGAGGCCCCTTTGCCAGCGCGGAGCCACCGAGGGTAGCTCCACGTACCAGTCCTTCAGCAGAGCCCGCGCAGCCAGGGTCTCAGGTCGGCTGGGTGACGGTACGTAGAAAGCATAGACCTAGATCCCAGCCCACAGGTCACCACCAACCCGTCTGCGTTTCTAACAAATTTTCCCCGCTCAGCGACACACCCGCTGAGAAGCCCTCTCATTACTCTGGTAATTGGCAGCTCCATAGTCAGAAACATGGGACTAGACACCATAGTCAAATGTCTGCCAGGGGCCAGGAATCCTACCTGAAACTGCTGGCTAAGGATAAGCGTAAATACAGAAAGATTGTTATGCACGCTGGCGGTAATGACACCCAGTTACATCAATTGGAGGTCACCAAAGTTAGTGTTGCTTCGTTGTGTAAGTTTGCCAAAACAATGTTGGACTCTGTAATTTTCTCTGGTCCCCTCCCTGATCTGACCAGTGACGACATGTTTAGCTGCATGCTGTCATTCAACCGCTGGCTGTCTAGGTGGTGTCCAGAAAACGACGTGGGTTACATTGATAATTGGCAAACATTTTGGGGAAAACCTAGTCTGATCCGGAGAGACGGCATCCATCCCACTTTGGATGCAGCAGCTCTTCTTTTTCGGAATCTGGCCGAATTTATTAGTTCTCCAAAACTCTGACAACCAAGGGTTCAGACCAGGAAGCAGGGTCATAGTTTAACACTCCTCTCTGCAGCTTCTGTACTGCTACCCACCCATTACCCTATTAAGACAGTGTCTCGCCCACGGTCAAAATTGAATAGATTAAAAAACAATGTAAAAGGAGGAAATCATGAAAATCTCATAAAAATAAACACAACTCAGACTAAAAAGAAAAATAAAACAATTAAATGTGGCTTACTGAACATAAGATCTCTCTCTTCAAAGACTTTGCTAGTTAATGACCTGATTTGTGACAATCAGATTGATTTATTTTGCCTCACAGAAACCTGGCTGCAGCAAGAGGATTATGTTACTATAAATGAGTCAACTCCTACTAATTATTTAAATTTTCACATTCCTCGAAATACTGGGCGAGGAGGAGGAGTACCAACCATCTTTTAGTCCGATTTATTGATTAGTCCCAGACTAATCAATAGCTACAACTCTTTTGAATATTTAATCCTTAGTTTTCCTCATCCAAATTGCAAAGCACTAAAACCACTTCTGTTTGTTGTTTTGTACCGTCCACCAGGCCCTTAATCTCAATTTTTAGATCAGTTTTCAGACCTTTTATTTGATTTAGTGTTAAATACAGATAAGGTTATTATAGTGGGGGATTTTAACATTCATGTTGACACTGAAAGTGATAGCCTAAATATAGCCTTTAATGGTATCTTAGACTCAATTGGCTTTGCTCAAAACATTAACAAACCTACCCACCTTTGTCTTCATTCTCTGGACCATGTGCTGACATATGGTATTGAGTGTAAAGAAATAACAATATTTTCTCACAACCCTGTCCTGTCTGACCATTTTTTCATAACCTTTGAGTTTAATTTAACCGAGTACTCCACACATGAAAGAAAATTTCATTATAGTAGATCATTATCAGAAAATGCTGTAACAACCTTTAAAGTATCTGTTCCACTTTTAATTTCCTCATTATCACAGAAAAACACAGTGGAGGGCAATAATTTTGTTTCTTCCCCTTCACAAATTGATTCTCTTGTTGATAGTGTTACTTCATCATTGCGTGGTGCATTAGACAATGCAGCCCCCTTGAAAAAGAAGGTAATTATTCATAGGAGGCTGGCTCCCTGGTTTAATTCAGAGCTGCGTCCTTTAAAGCACAATGGAGAGAAAATGGCGCTCTACACACCTAGAGGATTCCTACTTAATCTGGAAAAATAGCCTACTGTTGTATAAAAAGACACTTCGCCAAGCCAGAACTCATCATTAATAGAAGAGAACAAGAATAATCCTAGGTTTCTCTTTAGTACAGTTGCTAAACTTACACAGAGGCATAGCTCTGTTGAGCCATCCATTCTCTTAGCTCTCAGCAGTCATGACTTTATGGGATTCTTCTTAAATAAAATTGATTCTATTAAAAATTAAATCTGTTTGAAGAGTTTCAGTCAGGCTTCAGAGCTCATCATAGCACTGAAACAGCTCTGCTGAAAGTCACTAATGATATTCTTATGGCCTCAGATAATGGACTTGGGTCTGTACTGGTTCTGTTAGATCTCAGTGCTGCATTTGATACAGTCGATCACAATATTCTCTTAGAAAGGCTGGAATATTCTGTAGGGATCAGGGGAACAGCGCTAGGCTGGTTTGAATCTTATTTGTCTGACAGATTCCAGTTTGTTCATGTAAATGATAAATCATCTTCAAACTCCAGGGTTAATTGTGTAGTACCACAGGGTTCAGTACTTGGGCCAATTCTCTTTACTATATATATGCTTCCAATAGGTAAAATTATCAGGCAGCATAGGATAAATTTTCACTGTGACGCTGATGATAATCAGCTTTACTTATCCATAAATCCTTATGAACCCAACCAGTTAGATAGACTACAAGCATGTCTTGAAGACATAAAAACTTGGATGACTTTAAATTTTCTGCCTCTAAATTCAGACAAGACAGAAGTTGTCGTCTTTGTACTGAAGTCTTTAAAAAAGAAACTGCTTAGTCAATCACTTCAGCGTTCAGTTATTGACAGCTGTTCACTCTGACTTCGTGATCAATGGCAACATTCATCCTTTGAGGGATGAAAAAAATGCTCATGTTGACAGAAAATCTGTGGTATAAATCATAAAGTTTATTAACTGATTACGGATTATTTTTCAATTAACGGTCTTAGGAGAAATATCCTTCTAAAGGCTCTGGGATTTTCTCATTTCAGAACTGGGAGTGGGAACGGATCATCCAAGACTGGCTGAAGTTTAAAAACAAGCTATTGTGTTTTTATTATTTATTTATTTATTCATCGATTGACCAATAACATAATCTTGGTTTTCCTACAGAAAAGGGTCAATAGCTATACAGTATATTTTTGTATCAACTATTCAATCACTTAACCTGGATGGCATTAAATTGACCTCTGGTAATAAAGTAAAAAACCTTGGTGTTATTTTTGACCAGGACATGTCATTTAAATCCCATATTAAACAGGTTTAGTATTTCCTTCTCTCACCTCCGGAACATCCAGGAGTGACACTGAAGAACTAGTCCATGCATTTGTTACTTCAAATCTGGACTATTGTAATTCTTTACTATCAGGATGTCCACAAAATTCAGTTAAAGGCCTTCAGCTGATTCAAAATGCTGCAGCAAGAGTTCTGAGGAAAATTAAAAAGAGAGATCATATTTCTCCTACTTTAGCTTCCCTTCATTGGCTCCCTGTTAAATCCAGAATAGAATTTAAAATTCTCCTACTCACATATAAAGCCCTTAATGATCTAGCTCCATCATACATCAGAGATCTGATTGTTCCATATGTTCCTAACAGAGCACTTCGTTCTCAGACTGCAGGTTTACTGGTGGTTCCTAGAGTCTCTAGAAGTAGAATGGGAGGCAGATCCTTTAGTTATCAGGCTCCTCTCCTGTGGAACCAGCTCCCGGTCTTGGTCTGTGAGGCAGACACCCTGTCTACTTTTAAGGGTAGGCTTAAAACTTTCCTTTTTGATAAAGCTTATAGTTAGAGTGGCTTAGTTTATCCTGAGCTATCTGTCTAGTTATGCTGCTATAGGCTTAGGCTGCTGGAGGACATAATGACCACTTTCACCCTACGCTACATTCTCACACTACTGTTATTTCAGCTTCTAGCTTTATGTTCTCTCTCTTTTCTCTTCCTAGAAGCTACACCTGGCCTGACTCTGTGTCTACCTGTGACACCTTTCTGGAGGGGGGCATCGTCCAAGCTTCTGCTGGCAACAACTTAATGCTCACCCTCTATCAATGATCCACATGGCCCTGTCTTTTAGTGTTTAACCATTTCTCTCTCCTAGACATAGCTACTGACTGAGCTTCTACTGTCACTAACACTATGTGCTTTCTTTCACTCTAACCTTGAAATTTGGCTCAGAGTTTATCTGTTCTTTCTTTCTAGATGAAACGACTAAAGGAGCTACATCCATTAACATTTACTTTTCCTTCCCATAGAAAGTACTCCTGAATCAGTGCTTCTGTATTCTTTGTGTCTCTGCTCTGTTCTCTCAAACCCCCAGTCGGTCGTGGCAGATAGCCGCTCACACTGAGCCTGGTTCTGCTGGAGGTTTGTTCCTGTTAAAAGGGAGTTTTTCCTCTCCACTGTCGCTACATGCATGCTCAGTATGAGGATTGCTGCAAAGTCAACGCCAGTGACTGTCCACTGTCTCTACATGTTCATCCGGGAGGAGGGAATGCTTCAAGTCACTGACTGGATGCAATCTGCTGGGTTTCCTTAGATAGAAAAACTTTTTATCCAATTTGAATAAATAACAGAATCTGACTGCACTGTTCAATGATTAATAACTTTTGTGAAGTGCCTTGAGACAACATGTGTTGTGAATTGGCGCTATATAAATAAACTGAATTGAATTGAATTTAATTAAATATGTTGGTGTCTTGTTCACAAGTGATGGCAGGATGGAATGAAAGATCGACAGATGAATTGGGGCTTCATCTGCAGTAATGCGGGCGTTGCTGCGGTCTATTGTGCTGAGGAAAGAGCTGAGCCAAAAAGCAAAGCCCTGAGTTTACCAGTCTACATTCTGACCCTCACATATAGTATGGTCAGGTGATATGGATCTTAACCAGAACAACAAGATCCCGTATACAAGTGGCCTAAAGGAGTTTCAACGATAGGGTGGCTGGACTTGGACTTGGAGATAGGGTGAGGAGCTCAGCATCTGGAGCTCAAATGATGGAGCTTGGAGATTTTCCGGGCATGTCCCACGAGGAAGGAGATCCCAGGGAAGACCCAGAACTAACTGAAGGGACTATATATTCCATCTAGCATGGGAATGCCTTGGGATCCCCCAGAATTAGCTGCAGGATGTCGCCAGGGAGAGCGATGTCTTGGTTCCCCTCCTAGACCTGTTGTCCCCGAGATCTCAGAGAAGTGGAAGACAGTGGATGGATGCATGGATGGCTGGATGAATGGATGGGTGGATGGATGGATGGATAGATGGATGGATGGATTGGGTGGATTGATAGATGGATGGATGGATGGTTGGATGGATGGATGGATGGATAGGTGTGCGGGTGGATGGATGGATGGATAGATGGATGGATGGATGGATGGATGGATGGATGGATCCTGGCCTAGCCCATGGTTATCAGAAACCCTAAGTGTAAAGAGTTACACTGAGGACCCAGACATTTAGTCAACACAGGAACAAGCGCTATAGGAGATTAGGTTTATTGAACGGAACTCATGATCAACGTTTAGGTAACAGATCACCACTCGTATTTCTGCGGGGAGAAAAAACCTTGAATAATCCAGAGGAGGTGTTAATGTGAAATGATTTGCATTAGTAACCTGCAGCACAGAGAAGCAGTCTGGGAAACAGCAGCTAATGTGACGTCAGAGAGGAAAAAAGGCTGGGAGTCCGGGGGAACAGCCTAATCTTGTGGAGAGAGGCAGAGAGGCAGTGCTAAGGCAGAAGATTCTTTCAGTGCTCTCCAGTCTGTGCAATGTTTCGCCGCAAGCATCACACACACAAAAACTCCCCAATTAAAGCCTCAGTCCAAAATCCAAATATGTGGTCTTCAACCAGGCAAAAGTCATTCACAAGAGGGCAGACGTAGATATAATTTGCAGAGGTATTATGCGAGAAAGGTTGTCAGAAGTCAGAATGGAGCTGCTCAGTGTCCAGGTATCAGATTGGCAGTAGGAATTTGTCAAAGGCAAGCGAAAATCCGAGGCTACGAACTTGGTTGATAAATAGGAGACAATTGAGGGCAGGGAAAGACAAGTGTTTTTACTGGCACAAGGCTGTTGATATTCTGGCAGACAAGCGACTAGGGAGAAGAAGTGCAACGCACAGGTGAGAGATAGACTATTAGGCATGGCTCAGTTGGACTGAACAAGGCTGATTATAACAGAGAGGCTTGGCAGGAAGGACATGGTGACAAAAAAACATAAGTCAGTCTCAGGTATGGCATGTGAATCACACCACTAAGTACAATTTCATTTATGGGGCTCATTTCTAGTTAAACCCAGCGCAATTATAAACCACAGGGGGGAAAAGGCAATTACTTGCTAACCTACTTAAAAACACTAATGCACTAATAGCATTACAATATAGCTCTGTAAATTTCGATTTATGAAGGTTTTCTTCAGTAAGTGTGTAAGTGGTGCATTTGGGAATGAGATTCAAATGCTCTTATGGCCCTCAGACCAACTGTGGATGCTAAGCAGTCGGAAGGTTTGCTCATACCTCAGCCCAGTTCTGCATAAATTACATTTTTTTTCCTTATTTTGACGTTAGGAAAACATTCGTAGTTTGCACATTTGTTCTCAAGCTACTATCTTAACGTTGATATCTGTTTCTTGTCTTTCAAGCTAAAAGCACAAAAGCACTGGATTCCTGACAAATACCTAAAGACGTACTGTTTTGCCAGTCACTATGTCCTCACCCTCCTGGCAGATGGATACAAGTTTGATGATGAGACTTGGGAAAATATTCACTTTGAAAAAGAGGTCAGTAAAATAGCACAAAAAGCATGTCTTGATTAAAAGTTTTGTCTTTCTTTTCTGCAACTATGAAGTCAAGGCGCTGCTGTAGAAATAGTGCTCAAGCATGCATCCATGTTGGGTCTCAAGCCAGGTTTTGCACTCTAATTAATGGGGCCACCTACTGAGGCCTATGACAGATACAGATATAATTTTGTTCTGAAATAGTGGAAAGCATGAATGCATGTTTCCACAAAGACTCACAGACGAGGGGGATTTCCCATTTGTTACACTATGTCCATCACTCATTATACAAAATAAAAAGCAGTGATTCTATGAAAAATCTTAAATCAATACCATCATTTGTTAGTTACTCAGAGGTTGGCCTTTAGATACAAAGCAAGTCTGTTCCTCGACTACTTGGGACACTCTCAGATTTGAACAAAGTATGGTGTTCTGATTGGGGCCGCTTGAAAAATGCTAGGCCCTTACAGACAGAGTCAAAAACCAGACACTCATGGATTTTTTTACTGGGGTGTTCTTTGGATGTTATGACTCATCCTGTCAACTGAAGCTATTGGTATGCCTTCATGACAAAACTATTCAATATTTGCTATTTTAGATGTCGTGAAGTTCTGTACAGTGCTTGCGAAAGTATTAATACGCATTAAAGGTTTTCCCATTTTCTCAAGTTTCATCCACAAACTTCAATGAATTTATTGGATTTTTATGTGACAGACCAACAAAAAGTAGTTTGCCCATTCTTCATTTTGTTGGCATGACAACAAAATATGTATGCATGTAACTTCTCTCCTTTCTCTTTTCAGATAAAGGAAACAAACATAGGCTGGAGTCTGGGCTACATGCTGAGAATGTCCAACATGATCCCGTCTGAAGTGAAAGAAATCCTCCCGATGACAAACCCTGTCTTTGCCGGCCTCATCTTTTTATTTTCAGCTCTAATTATTGTAACAGTAGTCTTAGGGTTTATCATCCTCCTTCGTACTTGCTACTGATAATGTAAGTGAGAAAGACAATTATGAAAAGCCTATGGAAATGTTTTGTACATTGCTGGAATGTGCCGTAGTAGCATGTGCTGAGGCATGTGTATTGAAAGTTACTAAGCAAAGTTTTTCCAGCTCATGCCTCTGAAGCAAGATTCACATGGAAGCTGTGCATTTAGGTTTATGATTAAACGTTTGATTATCCAACTTTTAATACAACCAAAGGAATGCTTGCAAATAAGTTAAATTACCCCTGATGCAAATGAGCAACCTAAAAGCGACAGATTGTAAATCTTGCCAGACTTATTTCCTTTCTAAACCTCTCATGTATTTTATGGTTGAATCTTGTAGCAGCCATTACAGAACGTATTTTCGTCATTATTTTGTACCTCACAGAAGCACAGTGATTTAAAGGTCTTTTCCCAGCTTTTGCTCCACCACAAAACAAATGTAAATGAACAGGAATAAATAAATTAACACATCTAAAATTTTGCTGAGTTTAAGCAAAGATAAGTCTGTCAAAAACATATTTTTTAACCCCATTTTGAGACGGATGGTGAAAACGCTTATCCAGGACATTCTAGGAGGACAACATATAGACTGCTAGCAAAAAGAGGAATCAACATCACTTATGGTGTTGATTCCAGTTTTAGCTTAGAAATGAATCACACATCCAGGTTAAGTAGGAAGGGATGAAGGACCGAGCTGACACGTGGACGCACTATCAGGAATAAGTAGTGCAGTGCTCTTAACTGGCTCGCTGATGACTGACTATGTTATCCAGTAAATTTGTTTACACTCACTTCACTCAGTCTTCTTATAACAAAAGATGAAGGACAAAAATCATTGTCATCCCATCCCTGTCAGATATGTAGTCACATGGGGCAGAGTTTAGGAGGATGCTGTAATCCCACCACTGCTCCAGGTGACTCTAAACAAGAAGAAATCACAGAAAATGAATTTTTCCGCTAAACTGCTCATTCTTCTCGGCTGCTTATTTGGCTACTCTGTCAGCTCAATGTTCCGTGTTGTGTGGCCTATACACCTATACAACATTAACATCCTCTTAATCACTCTTGGTCCTTCTCTGAAAAAAAAAAAATCTTGTGTTCTGGCTGTAGTTTTCCTCACTGCTGTCTTTTTAGCAGAAAGCCATAATGTTGCTGGGATGTCTTCCTCCTGCTACACTGCACACCCATTGGTAACCTTTGTCAAGTGTTTGTCTTCTGCTATTTCTCGGACATGTGTTTATTTTTTAAGGGGTTTAACTGATGTCAGAATTGCATTTTTGACCTAAGAATGCATTTTTGACAAAAAAACATCGAGGGAGGTGCATAGTGATAAGATAAGGCCTTTAGAAAATGGCTAATTTGTATTCTTTTGGGTTTGGTCAGCAAGATGCCCATAGTAGTTAAATGTTAAATGCAACAATTCCCAAAACTACTTTACATCCTTTTTCCTTCATCCTTTCTTTAATCATAAAAACAACTACAGACCGCCAGCTCCAAGTACAAAAGTCAAAACAAACTGTTCCACAGTATTCAATAATTTTCTGTAGCCCTTAAACGCTTTGAATCATCAGATGTTCTTTCAAATCTGCATTATAACTACATGTGGAAGGTTTATTTTTACAGTATTTTTTTCAGTGATATTTTTGTTGTTTTATATGGGAATTTGTTATATTAATGTGGCAGTCTATAGAACACAAAAGCTACCTTCAAGTAAAACTAATAGCTCAAGATTACTGGAAGATACTTGAATAATACGGAAGGTGTTACATCCTTGAAATTCATTCAGGTAATGGTAATCTAAAGTACATGATTAAAAGTGACTGTAGTTTTTTTGTTTTCGTTTTGGAGGTGTTTAAATTCCCTTTTCAAAGCGATAGAGTTAGAACTAAACAGTTATAACCCTGAAAGTGCAAATGGGAACATATATAAGTCTAAATGCCCATCTTATTGGAAAGGTTTTTCACATTTGAGGCAAGTTTCAGGAAAACTAACCTGTTTTTTTCATTGACTTTATAAAACTGTACGGTGACTTAGTATGTGTTAAGTTTGAGTTAATTGTGTTCAGTTGTCAGTCCAATGTTTTGTTATATCCATATGTTTTATTAAATGAGAAAAAAATGTCTAAGCATTCAATTGAAGCAGCAAATTAGATGGTTTGCTTGTGGATGCCACACAATTACAGTAAGCTTTGGTTGCTCTGAATACATTGCATTGTACTGGATAATATTTTAGAACAATATTGTGATGCATGTTTTTCATTTTATTGTGAAAAAAACTTGCTTATTTTATAGGTTATTTTAGTACTTAGCTATTTTTCTTGTATTTTTAATTGCCATTTGCCTGCTTCTTTACATTTTAAAAATTTTTTACCTGTGATGTAATTTCTTTAATGTATTTTTATTCTTTTAATGACATTTTCCTTGTTACTTATCTTGTTACCTCTGTAATCCCCTTTCAATTGTCTTATGCAAAAATGGTGGAATTGACATAAGCTTAACTTTCGCATGCTTATATTTAGCTGGACCAACTGATCAAGAATAAAATTAATGACTGGATGGAGCAGTATACATGCACATGCTGTAAACCTGTCTCCCATCGATATACAGAAAACAATGCTGCACTCTAGTGGTAATATGTCGTACAGACCAATAAGAAAAATAGGTACTGGCTGTTTTAAAAAAGAAAAATTTATTGAAAGTTGTCAAAAAAGAAAACAAATGTTAACAGAAAAACACGTGTGAAACTACAGCAACACCCACTGGTTCTACAGACACTCTCAAAATCACAACTTTGAAAGACATTGGAGGCATGTGATCAAGCAAATAAAAAAATAGCATCCTCAAAGTTTTGGATCTTCTTTTACACACCTGTACAAAAAGGAAACACCTCATAAATATTACTTTTGTTTTCTCTGCCTCCTCTTTTGCTTATGATAGTTTATTTTTCACAAGAGGTTTGTGTCTGCTTAGTTTTGGTTAAATCACTTTTTCTCCGTCCATCTTGTCTTTTAACCTCCATCCAGAGTGATGTTGAGGCGCATGTCTACGAGGATGTGAACTCAGAACCAGGGTGAACCACAACATGTCTACTTTTTCCTGCTTTGTTTCAACCCATCTAATGCACTCATACTCAGATCGATATTTTGCTCTTTTTTCAGTCTTCAATAGCTGCTGTGATTCTCGTGGTACATTTTTTTCCCCCACATTTACACAACACAAAATAATCTCTTTCCCCAATACTGAAAAGTGTTTAGCAGCTCAAATATAAGTAATAGCCAAAAAAAGGTAAGTAGCAAAAAATACCGCCCTTGTGGAAGAGCCTTCATAAGCTGAAATGGTTTTGTTCTGCAGAAGTGCCCTTTTGTCTTACAGACGTCATTGATGTTTACAAATTACATGTTTGGCAAGAGAGAGAAAACTGTTTGTTTTGCAGAACAAGTTCTGTTTGTTGAAGAGGGGTTGTGTAGTAGTACTTATGTGTAGTCAGTATCTTAACTGCAGCAGACACAAGTGAGAGTAATCTCAGTTTGGGGAACATATATCAATGCAAAACATGTTTAGCTGTTAAAATAGCATAAATGTAAATAAATATAAAAGTAACATGTAAATAGGTGCAAAAGCACCTGATAAGAGTGTTTGCTTGAGCATCTACCATGTGAAGACTGGGTTCTCAACCTTGTAGCCACCATATTAATGTCCATCTCTCTTGTATTGTTTTAAGTGTGTTGGAAGGTAAACCAAAAATGTCTGTTTTTCACTGGTTTCTCAAAGGTTCATCTTTTGAGACAGTTCCAGCTAATTATTTTGCATTTATGCAGCAATACAAATTTACTCCAATGTTTTGCACCATACAGCTGATCTAACAAAGTGTTCTCAATTAAAAAGCTATTAAATATATAATCTCCAAAACTTTAATTTTATTGTAAAACCAGTATTTGTTTTCCCTAAAACCTATACTTGGCGTTCTCTAGATCAGGCAGGCTCATTTTCTGCTCTTTCGATTAATAGTCAAACGTACTCTTTATTTATTCTAAAACAAAATATCTATTCATTTAGTTTTAGTTTTGGGTGTTGTCTTCTGCAGGGAAGGTACTGGCAGCATATAACCACTCCACATTGCCACACTTTAAAAGAGCAAAGTTATCTGTGCCACATTAAGCTTGTATTTCAAATTGCATTAGTTAAAACTGTGGTATTTCATGAAATTGTGATTTAATTTCAGCAACTCAGCTTAGTAATAATGCTGACAGTTGATAATATTACAAACCATGACTCTGTAGAGAAAGCTGTTTCTCTTAAATCACCACCATGTTTATTATCATGACAAAGTAAACAACTTTTCTGATTGAAGCCATTGTGCTAAAGAACTACTGCATGTTAAATTTAAATCTCACCAGCTGAGTTGGGGCATCTCATACAATAAAACCATGATAAGCAACAATGTATTTCACTTTCAAAGCTGAAAAGGGGAACAAACAACAAGGAAGCTCTCTTCTCTACATAATTTCTTCGTCTTTGGTATAAAATATGCCATCTGCCGGCAGCGTTCAACCATTAAGAAAGACTTAAGAAACTGTCAACAGCTTTACTGAAACTATTGCTTATGACGCATTTATAAACCCTATCTTTTTAAATGTGGTTGTTAAAGAAGTTTTTTTTTCTTGATGTTGTGAAACAAACAAAGCACACTAATAAGAACATTTTGACTGCAATGAAAAACCTTCAAAACCTGAAACCGACACAATGTGGCGGAGGAACTGAGATTTGATCCCACTGTTAGACACAACCACATTGCCCAGGAAGCTGAGGATCAACTCTTTCAACTAGTCACATGAAGTTGTTTTATCTAATCCATTGACATTTTTTGCACTTTACCACTTGTCATCTTCATACAAATGCAATATGTTTTCATTTTTTAAAACCTGTACAGATAGCATTGTAGATTTCCTCTCCAAGGCTTCCAAAACACATCCAATCATTATTTAGAAAGAATTTAACACTATGGAGTTTTTTTTTTTCTCAAAGTCTGAGAAAATTAAGGCAATAAGAATTTAAGAAAACACAGATTTTCTAAAAAACTACTCAAATAATAAAGGAATTGAAAGAACAGAGCTTCATATCAGAGGAAGACAGTGTATTTTTTCTCCTAGACATTGCTTCCTTTATTTTTTGATAAAAAAGTCAAAAATTCTACCTGCACATTCAAATGTTTTCTTTTTTTCTGTACAGTTGGTTGAGTTTTGATTTCAGTCTTTTATATAGTTTTTTATTCCTCCAGATGGGGAAAATCCAGCCTCAAGGTGAAAAATGATCAAATCAGTCTTGGACTGTGATTGATTCCATTGTCTATTAGTTCAACAAACATTCATTGTTTCTTTTTAGCTGTCTTTGTCTTGGTTCAAACAGGTATGAAGGATGACTGATTTTGTTCTTTGTTTATTTGGTTCCTGTGCAGTGGAAGCATTTTCCGGTATGTGATGTCCACATCACTGCTTTGTTTATGTCCTCTGTTGTGTTTTGATTCTCTTCCTGTCTCCAGCTCCTTCGTGCAGTCCTTCTAAAGGCAATGCAGCAATGATTCCTACCAGCTTTGTTACCTGAAGGAGACAGAGAAGTCAATACAAACAAGAAGACTGAGAAGGTGGTTCAGAAACACTGCTAGATGAAAATAAAATCATGAGGAAAATAATAAGAAGGCAGCGAAAACAAAATAAACCACATGAAAAGTAGTGACAGAAAAAATGGGGGGTTTAGCACCGACTGTTTTTAATGAATGGGCGTAGGGAGCAAGTTTTTAATTTATTTCAGCAATCTAACTTCATGACCCTGAGAGTTTATTAGGAAATACAGACCCACTCAGTAAATTAGAATATTGTTGAAGTGTTCATTTATTTCAGTAACGTAGCTCATTTAGTGACACATTATATATTTTAACTGCATCAGACCAATGAGAAAACAACTTCTTTTAATACAGAAATGTGTGCTTTTTGAAAGGTATGTTTTATAAAGGCTATTTTCCAAAAATACTTCTAATCTGAAAAACAATCCTCACTGGAACACATTTTTAAATTTTTTGAATATGACTATGAATACTTTTAATGTATTAAATATTTTACATTCTTCCACGTGAAACGTCATAAATATTTTAACCCATCTGCATCTAATTCGTTAGAGCAAGTGCACTCTGCCATGCAAATTCTGATAGTCCCGAGCAAGTGGAATGTTTACCAGGTTTAGTGTTTGTATTGTATTTGTATTGTAGTCAAACAGTGAAACAGTTTGACCACAATATACAAATGACCTGACCATGAAGGAAAATAGCCCTGGATCAAGGAGTGGTAATAAAGAGATGTTTAACATACCTAAAATTGCTCATTAGTGAAAGTTACAGTTTGGCTACAGGTAAAGGTTTCTAGGCCAACAAAATAGAAAGCAGTCAACATCCCTGAAATGCTAATTGGCCTTTTTATTAACAATGGAAATTTGCTAAACCCTCTTTACTATTTTGATCTAATAGTATTTACATATTGCTTTCCTATAAGACTCCAACTACTTTATCATTTTAAGTAGTAAATTGTATGCTTAGTTTATTGATAAGAAGGTAAAAACAATGATAATAAATTTAAACTTGACTACTTTGGCACATGTAACAAAAAGTTCACCACTGCTTTACATAATTAGCTAATCAATGCTTCTTCAAAAGTTTTGCACTCTAATACTGGCTAATTCACTTGACCAAACAAAGCAGTTTTAGAACCAGGGTAGTTTTTTTATCTTATTTTGTTCTGTTGTGGAAATGTCAATGCAGCGTTTTATTCTTAAAGCTTCAAAAAACTGACTTTGTCTGCTGGTAGGAGTAGGCTGTGGCATGATCTGCTGAATTCTCCACTGATAAAGGCTGCTGCCCGCTGGCATCCTGTGAGGAGGGGGCAGTTGTCTGTGGAGATGGGTCTGTCACCACACCCTGATAGGACACACAGTGGGAGAAAGGAAGTCAAAATAAATTGTTACAAAGTATTAGTATTATTAGTATTATTTTAAATTTCTCAGGATAAGTAAGTTAACCACATATGCGATTCATACATTTCTTAGTTCACAAAAGGCAAATATAGTTTTATTCTATTCAGAAGCAATTTGTGACAAAGCCTAATGTGAGTTTTTTCCTACTAAAATTAACAACTCTATATTAATTCAAAATTCAGCTTAACTGAGATCTTAAAATATGGTTTGAAATGATCCACATTAATCAGATTTGTCACAAAGAAATGGAAATTTTGCCTGTGACTTCACAATGGTACGATAAATAATCAAACCCTCAAAATCGCTCTGTGCAGTTGGTAGCTGACTAAAGTTAACAAACAACTTGCTTTTGTTCTTACATCCACAGTAATGGCAGAGGCAGGCACTGCAGTGTACTGAGGAATGTAGGTTCCTTGCATAGGAGCAGCCGCTGCAGCAGAGATGTACTGCAGAGACACAAGGCGGGGCACACACAGTAAAACAATGTGTACAGTATGGTGCAAACATGTTCCAATCAATATTTGGATTTAACGTTGTTACTTAATTTTTAGCAGCCAAATGTGAGAAAAAAAAAATTACATTTGTTAATCTGCAAGGTTTTTTAAGCATCTAAAGTAAAAAAGAAAGGGTGTTTATTGAAAGGCGACTGTGTTTATTTGGCTGTTTGGCTGTGTGACAAGCTCACTTCATTTCAGGCTAAAATAAGTTACAGGAATTTTGTTGCAAATTTTTATGCAAAATAATTCAAGCTAAGTTATATTGGATGAAAAGTGTCTGATCAGCAATTTTCAAGTCTCTAGAAAATCTGGTTGTCTGTTTAGAGTAATTTTCATGTTGGAAAATAAACTCCCCCCCCCCCCCCCCAAGTCTCAACTCTTTGTAACCTGTGACAGCCTTTATTCCAGTATTTAGCTCCATCCTTTCTCCATCAATTCCGACCAACTTCACTGTCCCTGGTGATGAAGCACATCCTTGCGGCATGATACTGCCTCCATGTGTTATTATGCGGATGGTGTGTTCAAAGACATTGAAAGAGACTCACAGCGCCTGTGGGGGCCAGAGAGAGGTGGTTCATCTGCTGGGTGAGAGGAGCCATGATACTTGATGGGTGAAGAGACAAGCTGGGCTCTATGGCCGTGGCTGGGGTAATCACAGCACCCTGATAAAGCAGACGCAGAGAGCAGGCTTACTCAGCCACTTTCTCAATACTGTTGTTATATATATATATATTATATATATATATATATATATATATATATATTATATATATATATATATATATATATATATAAGAGAGAGAGAGTGTGTATAAAAGTAAAAGGAAAGCTGTGGAGATGAAAAGACCAACACATGGAAGAGGTTGTAACCTTAAGTGGTTAAGTCTCAAACTAATACTTTAACATGAAAGGGAAATCTCTGCTTAAGGTGGAGTGAATGAGAGGAATCTAAAAGGGATTAAGGATGACATTTTGGGGAGATATTCTTCATAATCTTGCAGATATTCGAACAAGAGAACTGTATCAGTCATATCTAAAATGTCATTTTAGAATTTACATCAATGGTTCAATCGAACTTCCAGACTGAAGACAAGTGAATATTATTTTTCAGAAGTACACATTTGGCTTAAACACCCATTAGGTAAAGTAATATGTAGTTCCTTTTTGATTGAAAAAGAAAAGTTTTAGGTTTTTCCAAACAAAATACCCTGTGCCTGTTGTTGGGGCCATCTTGCCGCAGAAATGGACTGTAACTACATCTCCCAGCATCTATTGCAGCTCTGACATCACAGCAGAGATTGAACAAGCCCTTTTGCTACCTCTTGGTGTGGTCCCACCCTTAACACTTGTGGGACAAGTTAACTTTTTCATTTCTCAGCTCAACAACCCATCAAAGAAGAGCTTGGTAAAGCTTTGAAATCTAGCTGTCCGAGTATCCAGCAGGTTTCTTCACCCGCCTATCGAAGACTTGGATTCGTAGCTTTTGCAGTCCAAGCGTGCAAAATCCAGCAGAGGATTTTGCACGATTTTACCTCTTTTTCCCGCGGTTCATAATTATGAACCACTGCTTTATGAGTCGCTTCACGGATGCGTGAACGCTGGCAACCTCGTTGCTGAATGGATGAAAATGTCACTTGTAAATTTGTTTCTTTTGTTGCTTTACTTGTAGCCTGGGCAGGATAAGGTAGGTTCGAAGTAGGACGATCCAGGATCATCACTGTTTTAGTTCAGTTTACTTTGACTATGTATGCAGATATCAAACACTCCTATGCAAAGTTTTATTGAATATTGGTGCTTTTACTGTATTCAGATTTTTGGATTTCACAATTGAAGGACTATAAAAGAATACATTTCTGATTCTCTGATCAGAGACATGCTCTTAAAGCCAATCTCCACATTTTTTAGCTACGAATTATTTCTGTAAAACGCCTTAAACAAATTTCTAAGCATTTTTCTTATATTTCTAACACTGACAAAAGAAAGAAACATATAAGTTGAGGTCTTAGAACTGATACAGGAAAATAACACATGCCCGACAAACACAATCAAAATCAACTTTATTGGCTACGTTTGTGTGCACAAAGAAGGAATTTGACCTCTGATTCCATCACCCAACATGGCAACTTCAGCTTCTCTCTTGTGTTTAACTGGTGACCCCATCACTCTTTACAGTTTCTGTTCTAATCTGCACAAATTGGTGTTTTGCAGTCAAAAGGACAATCTGTTTGGTTCCAGGGTCACTATTCAGTCATTCCAGAGTCTACACTTTATGAGTGAAGCAGATCAGATGCTCAAAAACAAACAAATATGAAAAGGGCTGTAAAACAGACACTCCTGAACAGAGAGATAATGGTTAGCATGCACCTAATTTGCCTGGAGTGGCTTCAAGAAAAGTTCCTCCCTGTCCATGAGAGGCCCAGCAAAAGCTATAGGTTTTTGTGGTACTATTATCTGTAGCCAGGTTTTAAATGTGCAATAATGTAATTCTATGAGCTAATCTGAGAGTTGTTAGAATATGCATGGGGGTGGGGGACTCATTTAATGATCTGCATACCTTTTTAATTTAAGTATTATCTGATCAGAGCGCCCTTCTCCATATATTTGTTTTTTCTCTAAATGTCTTTCTTCCCACACTTCCCAGTCCCCACTCTTCAACAAAGGCAAGTTTCGTGAAGTGCACAAATAATACTTGCCCTGCCAACAGATTCTCCTACCTGAGCTGTAGATCTTTGAAGCTCCTCCAGAGTTACAATGGACCTTTTGGCCGTTTCACTTATAATTGCTCTTTTTGACAAGCCTGACAGTTTAGATGGATGATAAAGTTTTCGAAGGTTTATGGTACAATGTGTATTGCAACAATGTGGGCAAAAGGTCACATGATGCTCTGCAGAGACTGTAATTTAAACTAAATTGTGGAATGGTGGAATGGTGGTTAACACAATAGAGTATAGCAAGAAGGCTGCAGGTCTTTATCTCTGCTTGGTTTAATCTGTGTTAAATTTGCAAGTTCTCTTCTTGATTGTGTGAGGATTTTTTTCTCAACACTTTCCAAAATTATGGCCATTACATTAAACAGCAATTCCAGATTGTTCTTAACTGCGAGGGCGTGAAAGCAACCCTTTCACTGCTGGGATAGGAGCTATTTTTAATTGTTTAAGTACAGCCAGGAAAAGATGTTCGGACTCCTAGGCCTTGTTAAACTTGATGACTACAAATGTTTCTACTTTGTGCGCAGAAATAAAACAAGTCAGCTGGCTCGCCAGGCAGACTTGACAGCACATGCTTGTGAAAGGAGGAACGAGGCCTTTATAGTAAATCCCCTGAATGTGAAGGGCTTTGATGTTGTCTAACACCTTGATGCTCTAAGCTGTGTTTTTTCAGCACAGGTCGGTTACAACCTGTATGGCTCTGCAAAAAGACTTAATACAAGATTTCTTACAGTGTGTGCTGACGTGCCTGACAACATCCCAGCAGATGTAAACACTGCTCATCCATGATAACTGTTTACTTCCCCATGTGCACAGATGCCATCAGCAAATATGTCTGTGCTTCTCCAGAGAGCCGTCAGCACCTTCACAGATGCATGTTGAGGCAGGGCTGAAGAACAACACAGATCTTTGGTTTGGCATTTTAGACCCAAGCCCTGCAGCTGGCAGACAACATAACTGCTCTGTAGGAGCTTGGAAGCAGTGTAAAACATAAAGATGAACCTGACACTGGAGGCACAAGCAATTTCCAATGTTTTCAATGTATTTACAGTCTGTCAGCTGAAGACATGTGAACTGAGAAACTTGTCTCACAACCATACCCCCATGAACAATATAGACAAAGATTTACCAGAGCTATTAACAACGGTGCTTGGAACGTGCAAGTAGCTGCTGTATTTACAGGGAGATCTGTTTGAGGAGTACAGCCGCATTGTTATAGGTAATTCTTTGGAAACATTGTGCCCAGAATCACAATCTAATCGCCTTGTCTCTATGGGACACAAAAATGCTAACAGATGTACCAACAGATTTCCTGGGAAAAAATAAAAAAAATCTTCTTTGTCTGCCAGGCATTTTCACCAACCACAATCCAGCTAACAATCAAGGTTTTCCTCCACCTCAATAAACTGGTTGCTGTCATTATGACTTTTTCTTCTTCTGCATTCAGTCTCACGCCAGGTTCCAACAGAGGGAGAGGGAGCAGCACAAAGAGGAAGGAAAGCCATAATGAGTAACTGCCTTCTTTGATTTATAGCTGTATGTGAGTTAAATGGGCTATCTCTGCATGTGCCTCCTAGTGGACAAAATGCATTAACTGTAACGTGATGAGACTAATTATACGTTGTAGAGCATGTGTACGTGTTAATGTTTCCTTGCGTCAGACATTGCTTCTGTAGTATTAAATGGGCATGCAAAGCAGAAGGACATGAATTTTTTCCCTAAAGACATGAGACAGCCTCACTCATTTCTGTTTCTTTTCCGTGTTTTCTTCCCCTTCTTTGTCTGTATTAGTTTAAAGAACTTATGCTGATGAGCTGAAGGCTTACCTAATTTAAATGTTTTAAGTCCTGGATGCTGTAGGAAAAATGCAGCTTCAAAGACACAGTACTAGGAATAATAGCATCCCAGGATGGAGAAAACTAGCTGCTGCTGTTTTGTCAGAACCCCTTTGCGTGTAAGCATGCAAATAACCAATGTTCCTCCTTAGCTGGTGTCCTTTTATGCCCAGATGGTTTCATTGTTCCTAAAACATCCTTTTCCATATTCTAAACACACCCTCAGTGTCTCTGTTCATAAACATAGAAGGAAAGATGATTTAACAGGATCCTAAACAGCAGAAATTGCTCGGTGCTAGTTTTCACACGCACCTGCACACGTTCATGGCTGACACAAGCAGGATAACAGTTTAATAAAAAGAGGAAAAGAAACTTGTGCATACTTTCCAAACATTGACACAGGCACAGACAAATGTGCTGGCACTTTTCATAAAGATATAAAAAAATGGTATTGTAGTTACACAATCTTACTCTAAAAAACTTTAGAAAAATCCAACCATTAATCTGAGTACAGTAATTTGGTGCAAAAAACAATCCCCCTTAACAAATTGCTGTTTTTAATAAAACTTAGCGCTTCTGTTGATATTCACATATTCCTTATCGCTAGTAGGACAACATTTTCTCTTCTCCTATAATAATGAAAGATTGGAGCATACAGAGGGGGTTCTTTGACGCTTCCTCTTTGTACAATATCAGACCCCATTGTTGACCTATGTTTGGTTGACTGAGTCCACCAGATTTGCTGCTAATATGTCCTGGTATTTGAAAGAGTCCATAATGCATAACTAAATAGGCCCATAAAATCAGAGATCCTACACCTTACATAAGAATGAACAGAAACTATGCGTTTTCGTTCGTGAGGAGGTAGGACAGAAAAGGCTTTTCCTGCCATGCCTCCCAAATTCCATCTTGGTGTTAGCATATAACTTAGTGAGCCTTGGTGTTCGAAGATGCCAATGTATAGTAGGTGGCAGTTCTCTAAAAGCAACCTCTGGAGATCTTTTTTACCTCTTTCTAGCTTCATGCTCATTGTATATGGTGACAAGATATGGGTTCTCATTCAGCCTAATAACCAGTCGCTGCTTTTTTTGTGACACTAGTGTCCTTTATTTCACAGTATATGGACAGGAAATAGGCAGAGAGAGAAGGGGGGGAAGACATGCAGCAAAGGTGCCTGGGTTGGGAATCGAACCCCAGACAGTTGCAAGGACTTCAGCCTTTGTATGTGGCGTGCAAGCTCTACACCACCTGACGCACCTGGCAAATTATTACTTAATGCAGGATTGAGAGACTGTGCTACAGGAATAAATGCTTAATTATTTAATGGCTTTTTACACATCTTTGCCAGTTGTGCCAGTAAACATGCCCATGTCTTTATCCAAGCTTGCAAAGTATGCAAAAGATTTCCTTTCTTTCTGTTCTAATGCTCATACTCATGAGTCTGTAAGTACTTTTAAAAATATTCTTGACCCCATACCCTCATTACTCAATCAGCAATGGCGGAATGCAAACTCAGTATTTAAGTTCCCATGCTTGTAGTGCACCTCACATCAAAATGTGTTTTAAATCTGCGGGACCTAAACTCCTAATTCCTTGGATGTCCTATTGCAGCCCTCTCGAGTAAGCTGCCTGTTTTTGCTGTGGTTAAGGCAATGCATTAATTTCCTGTATAAGGATTTGTAAGTAATTATGAAGAAGGACATCCTCTTACTAAATAAGTCGTAAAGACAGGCAGTTAAAGTAATCCTAGCATTCATCCAATGCTCGGAAACACACAGTCCTTAAAGAGGTGCTTAAAGTATTTTTTTGCGGTTTGTGTGTGGTTTGTGCTCTCACTTAATCTCAGAAAACATGAACATAAAGCTCCCGAATCTATGTTTGAGCAGATGTTTGCATGTGTGTGTGTACTTTCCTTCCCAAGCTGTCAAAAGAGGATACAACTCTGTTTGCTTGTTTTTAATCCTAACCTACTCATGAGTCATTAATTTAGTCAGTACTNGTTTTTGGACCTGGCCACTATCCTGCAAGAAAAATGGCTTAAAATCCCTCTGACCACTGTGCAGGACTTGTATATGTCATTCCCAAGACGAATTGACGCTGTATTGGCCGCAAAAGGAGGCCCTACATCATACTAATAAATGATTGTGGTCTAAAACCAGGTGTTTCAGTTTCATTTTCCAACCCCTGTAAATATACAGTATGTAAAAACAGCCATAAGCTAATGTAAACATAGGTTTACTTTTAATGTAGGTTGAATAAAGTTTGAAGGTTTTTTTTTTCTTTAATACAGAAAAAATACAGAAAACCCCAAAACAACTGAAAATAAAACAAATATAGATTGCAGTAGGTTGTAGATTTCTCAGGGCATGCCTGTGAACAGTTTGTATTTAAACCATTGTCACCATTTTTCACCCTAGGAGAAATCTAATAACATGTTTATATTCTGTGTATTGTTCAGGTTTCTCATAAAAGCATCCCTCACTGGGATACACTGGCTATTATTTGTGTTTGGGCTGGGTAGCTTTATTCTGTGCACCAACAGAAATCATTACACTTCCCCTTGGGAATGAATGCAGCGATGTGCGTTTTACCCTGGCAGATGACTCAGCAGTAATATGGCTCACCTTTACCGGCTTTGCATTTGGTGTAATTGGTTACCCTCCGCTGAGGTCATTAAAAATCAACTTCCTCTACAAGGAGGGAACAGATTTTATTTATTGAACTCACACAAAGCAAGGCCAAAGAAGAAACACTGAGGATATATTAGAGTTTTAACACTGTGTGATCAGTTGAGGGCCTAAAGCATGAATGCTCCAACATCCACTAAAAAACAACAAAATATTCTTTATTACTATTATTACACAGACAAAAGAGATTTGGATCCAATACACAGTGATGCTTCTATATTGGTATCTGGTGATTAAAAGATATTTGTTTATTATTGTCATTTCAGACAATATTAACATAAACTGTCAGTAGAAGTGGAAATAGATGGATGGTAAAAAATTGTAATAATAGAACAACTATATTAAATCAGAGGAATTTTGTGACATTTTATTTTTACAAATAAAGGGTGCTGTGAATTTCAGATACTTCTCTCTCAGCTTTGCAGACCTAGAAATTGAGCTCCATCCATCTCCCCATTAATTCTAACCTGCATTCTTGTTTCTAATGAAGAACAGCATCCGTGTGTTCACGGTAATGATTGTTTTCCTCCACACAGTATTTTACATGTAGACCAAAAGGTTAACTTTTGGTTTGATCTGACCAGAGCACCTTTTTGTTCCCTACATGGGTTGTGGCACAATGGAAATGAGGCTCGTCATTTTAGGTGAACAGGCATGTCCTGGTAGGTTTGGAGTTGTGCTATGCTCTTTCCGTTATCAGATGTTGGATTGAACAGTGCTTTGGGGTGTTGTTTTATAACAAAACCTTGTGAGATAAGTCACGATAGAATACAAATAAACACCACATATTTCAGATTTGAATTCATAAAAAAATGTTGAAGACCATGTCTTTTTTCATCCTTTTTGCAATATCTCACTAATATGTTTTATCTATTACGTAAAATCTCAATAAAATACATTAAAGTTTGCTTGTGTTATAAAATGCAAAAAGGTACAAGGGGTAGTAATACTTCTGCAAGGTAATAGATGAGTAAAGACACCAGTGATAAATGAAGCAGATTAAAATGCATAGTCATATCTCCAGTAAACTTATGCATAAGCACTCAGCGCAGTAAAATTAGCTTCTACTTCTGCCTCTTATCTCTGATGTTTCCCATTCAAACAGCTGTTCAGGTTTCCTTGGTGCAGAACCTCAACCTTTAACATGTGGGTAACATTACCTAATAATTTCAAAACTGATTAGAGTAGCGTGTTTCATGCCAAGCTCAGCTGGAAATGACAGTGAGCTTTATTTGAACAGTAGAGGTAATAAGTATGATGGATCCCTAATGGTCTATTAGAGGTAAAAAGAGAATCAAATTCAAGGGTAACCACAGTGCAGTAAAGCAGTGCTCACAAGTAGTAAGAACTAATATACCATGCTGTGTATTTTAAAAAGTTATGTAAAAATACTATCCTTCACCACAGGTAAGAATAGAAACTTAGATACACTGTTTATAAAGACAAAATATTTTTTCTCTTACTGTCTAATATACAATCAGAATAAATGTTTCCTGATTTAGGTCTGTTAAAATTACTAGAAATGACTAAGTTGAATCTATTTTTAAAGAGTATGACTTGGGTCAAACGTTTTGGGTATCCTTCCACCACCTTCTCACAATAGTTTGTATTCCTCCTGACAGAAACAGTGTAACTGAGTCAGGTATGTATTCGCAGGCACCTTTTGAGCTTTGCACACACATTTTTTGTGGGACTGAGATCAGGGCTTATGTGGTGGTCACTCCAAATCACTGACTTTGTTGTCCTTAAGCCAGTTAGTCACCTATTTGGGGGTATGCTGTTGACTGTCCATCCTTTCTCATGATGCTATCTATTTTGCAAAGTGCACCATTCCCTCCTGCAGCAAAGCACCGTAAAGTAGCCACCCCAACACATCTCATTTGGGATGGTGTTCTTAAGCTTGCATGCCTTATCCTTTTTCCAGCAAGAGTAACAATGGTCATTGTGTTACAACTTCAACTTTATTTTCTTCAGACCACAGGACATGTTTTCAGAAATGTATTTATTGTCCCTAAGAGCCTTTGCAAACTGAAATAAGGCATTTGATGTTGCTTAAGGAGTAATGACTTCTTCCTCTCTGAATGGCCATTTTGTAACAGGGCCTCATTTTACTGTGGATAATGGCACTCTTTTACCACTTTTGTCCAGCATCTTCACAAGGTATTTACTTTTGTTATGGGATTGTTACACACATTTGCCCAAAACATTTACATCTCAAGGACATAGAGGTTTCCTGAACAGTATCATGGCTGGATATTCACATGGTGTTCATGCTTGCACAAAATTGTTTGAAGAAGGTGGCACCTTCAGGCATCTGGAAATTGCACCCAACGATGAACCAGACTTCTCGAGGTACACAATTATCTTTCTGATATCTTGGCTGATTTCTCTTAATTTTCACATGATGCTACAAAAGGAAGTTGGGATTTGAGGTTTTGCCTTTAAAAGCATCTGCGGGTCTGGCTCCATTTAACTAAAATGTTGTGAATTAAACTTAAATAGTCATGGTATCATCATCTGGGCTTTCCCTATTTGTTTAAAGTCATAGGGATCTTAGTAAGTTAATATAAACATCTGAATTTTAAGTAATAGTTATCCCTAAAAAATCCTCATTATTCTGGAATTTTGGAAATAGAAAATTCTCATAATTCTAACTGATCTAAAACATGAAAAGCTTTGTCTGGTTAATTCTGGATGGTTAGAAAAAACCTGCAGATATTATTAGATCATTAAAGGCCCCTTTAGTATTTTTAATCACCTGACATGAGACATTCTGTGACTGGTCAGGACTGGTCTAAAAGCATCTTAGTTTAAATTTATGTTTCAGTTTCACTCACGGTGACGGTCATATAAAAAACTTCATGATGTTCTTATTTTTAAACAGCCAAATAGTCTGTTAGACTATTGTTAGTTGTACATGATTTTAAAAGGCAGTAACTCCCCTTGTGGTTACACATATATGTGCCTCGAAACAAATATGAAGAAAAGGAAGAAGGAGGTGGACGCAGTTATGGCTGGGGAAAAGAGGCCGACTTGGGATTCCGTTTTTTTGCAGCATTTCTATGGGCAGATTAGTAGACGTACAGGGGTTGGACAATGAAACTGGAACACCTGTCATTTTAGTGTGGGAGGTTTCATGGCTAAATTGGACCAGCCTGGTAGCCAGTCTTCATTGATTGCACATTGCACCAGTAAGAGCAGAGTGTGAAGGTTCAATTAGCAGGGTAAGAGCACAGTTTTGCTCAAAATATGGAAATACACATAACATTATGGGTGACATACCAGAGTTCAAAAGAGGACAAATTGTTGGTGCACGTCTTGCTGGCGCATCTGTGACCAAGACAGCAAGTCTTTGTGATGTATCAAGAGCCACAGTATCCAGGGTAATGTCAGCATACCACCAAGAAGGACGAACCACATCCAACAGGATTAACTGTGGACGCAAGAGGAAGCTGTCTGAAAGGGATGTTCGGGTGCTAACCCGGATTGTATCCAAAAAACATAAAACCACGCTGCCCCAAATCACGGCAGAATTAAATGTGCACCTCAACTCTCCTGTTTCCACCAGAACTGTCCATCAGGAGCTCCACAGGGTCAATATACACGGCCGGGCTGCTATAGCCAAACCTTGGGTCACTCATGCCAATGCCAAACGTCGGTTTCAATGGTGCAAGGAACGCAAATCTTGGGCTGTGGACAATGTGAAACATGTATTGTTCTCTGATGAGTCCACCTTTACTGTTTTCCCCACATCCGGGAGAGTTTCGGTGTGGAGAAGCCCCAAAGAAGCGTACAACCCAGACTGTTGCATGCCCAGAGGGAAGCATTGGGGTGGATCAGTGATGGTTTGGGCTGCCATATCATGGCATTCCCTTGGCCCAATACTTGTGCTAGATGGGCGCGTCACTGCCAAGGACTACCGAACCATTCTTGAGGACCATGTGCATCCAATAGTTCAAACATTATATCCTGAAGGCGGTGCCGTGTATCAGGATGACAATGCACCAATACACACAGCAAGACTGGGGAAAGATTGGTTTGATGAACATGAAAGTGAAGTTGAACATCTCCAATGGCCTGCACAGTCACCAGATCTAAATATTATTGAGCCACTTTGGGGTGTTTTGGAGGAGCGAGTCAGGAAATGTTTTCCTCCACCAGTATCATGTAGTTACCTGGCCACTATCCTGCAAGAAGAATGGCTTAAAATCCCTCTGACCACTGTGCAGGACTTGTATATGTCATTTCCAAGACGAATTGACGCTGTATTGGCCGCAAAAGGAGGCGCTACACCATACTAATGAAGTATTGTGGTCTAAAACCAGGTGTTTCAGTTTCATTGTCCAACCCCTGTAGGTCGTAGTAGCTATCACACTGTAAGACCACTGTAAATCATTCTAAATATCTGACATTGTCAAATATTGAGTCATTCTAAATACCTGACACTATCAGATATTTATCACAGGGTATCTTGAACTGCAAGATGCTAACAAAGGCTGTCCTTTAACCTGTCTCACAGTGCGACGGAAGACCAAAGATTTAGAGCCAAAACCAGTGGTTTCTCCACGATTTTCCTACATTTGTCATTTTGCGTTTGCAACAGTCCAAAATCCCACAGTGTATACCGGCCATAAGCCAGGATGTCATGGATATCTTTAGGCATGTTGAAATATTCCGCAGCATGAGTATGGTAAACATGTGTGATATACATGGCTCACAGATGCCATGTATACTACATAGATACACCAGTCCTATACAATCAGCACAAACGCATCTTTAATATTGCAGTAACTGAAACTGAAGGTAAAACTGACAACGTGACCTACTTTTTGATTAATTTAGCTAATAATTATTTGACTTAGGGGCACTCATATATTATTGAAATTGTATTACCAGATGGTCAGTTAAATATGAAAAAAAGAGACAGTGATGTCACGATAAAACTAGCTTGCCCTGTCCTGAAGCAGCAGAACAATTTCACATTTTTGATCCCAATAAACATGTACTATTGACAAGAGTACATCAAAAGAAACAAATACATATATACTTCAAAGACATGATAGAACTTGATGTCCCACAAAAGCCTCTCATGCTTAGACACATGTACTACCCATTTTTCAATACACCAGCATTTTTTTCAACTAAGCATTGGTAGCTCTTTTCTGCCACTTTTCTGGCACAATTAATGTAAGCTAAGAAGTTGAATTTTGGTCTCATCTGAGCAGAACACCATATTCATTGACTGGTCATAGCGTGCAAACAGGACTTTTATGGCTTATTTTCCACAGTGGCTTTCTTCTTTTCATAACAGTTGTCCTCTTAACAGATTATCTCGCCTGAGCTGTGAAACTCTGCAGCTCTCCCAGAGTTACCGTGGGTTTGTTGGCTGCATCTCTGATAGATAACTTTATTCCTGGTGTGTTCCTTGATTTTTATGATGCTATTTTCTTTAACAGACCTCTGAGGGCTTTACAAAACAGCTCGATGTACTCCGTTTATTAAGAGTAAATGCAGCTGATACTTTTCAGCTGAAATACATGCCATACTTTTCAGTTTTTTATTTGCAAAAAAAAACAAAAACAGGTTTTCCTTCCACTTCACAATTATACACTACGTTTATTGGTCTGTCACATTAAATCCCCCAAATTTGAAAAAGTTCAAGCAATATGAATATTTTGCAAGGCACAGCACATCAAAAAGAAAACATATCAGGCCAGAAAAAAGGACTACTGATGAGGAAGGATGTGGGCGTTTACATGCTGATCTAATATAATGAGGAGTATATTTAGGTTTTAGCTGGGATGCTGATCTCAGATTTCTGCTCTTATCTGACAGCAACAGAGACCCAGGTTCTCCATAATAAATAAGGGGAAGCTCCAGTTGAGCTATCTTTCTCATTAATTCTTGGCATTTTTTTTAAGAAAACAGACCTGGATTTTCACAGCTATTCAAACCATTCAGCTATTCAAACAATAATATAAGAAGTATGACTAAGAGGCTTCAGTGCCCTAAAAATGTGCAATTCTACTTTAGTACTGATGTTGAGAGCTGGAGTCAGACAGCAAAATCATTGATATTCATGCACCTGGACTGCCACCTGCCACTGCTGCCAGCTGAACGACAACCGCTCGCGCTCACTTATGTTTGCACCCATGGAGACACTGAACAGTAAAATCAATTACTTGAAAAATGGGGGGATATTTGTGGCCAAGCTACACCACACCTTTATGCCTGAGCAGTTTTATAAGATAAAACTGTATTTAACATGCCGAAGGAAAACAAAACCCATGTCTTGGAGTTCACAAATGGCATTTTATCAATATGTGTGATTATTTAACACACAAGCTCATGACGTGAACATCTTCACACAGTTACACATCTATGTACAATTCAACCTTTTACGAAAACACAGTAACACATAAAATGTCATGCAATAAATAAATAAGAATAATGAACATACTGTCTGTACATTTTACTAAATACCACATTAAATACTGCCACTGCTGTACTGTCTTTGCAGGAAAAAAACAAAAACAGAGAAACAATAATTTTCTCTCTTGTAGTGTATGTAAAAAACAACAGGACATACCCAAAGCCTTGGCACAGATCTGTTTAAAGAAAACAACATATTCTGGAGAAACAGTACGCAAATGTGCAACGGCAGTTATTGTTAAAATGTGCAACATGAATATTTGAGTGAAATCACTTAGATAAAAGTACAACACCATCAGGAAGGCAACTTTGTATTGTTCTGGGCACTTGAAAGAATATTGTCAAGATAGTTTCCAAAATGCAAAGAAAAAGAAAAATTTTTCATTAGATATAATATATAAATAAAAACTCTCTATGCATGCAGAGTTATATGGTGAGCTTTTTAAGCAGAATTCTGTTTTTAGCTAACTTCAAGACAAAAAAGCTCAAATGACACAAATAATTATTATAAGCATCTAAGGCAAAGTAAAGGCAGTCGTGCTTATTTACAAACCAAGGTTCTTGGTCTTGACTCAAGATGAAAACTTGACAGAGCATAATGCTTATGACAAGCATTTCTGAGAGGATTACAATTGCTTGAAGAAAATATGTCAATTTTTAAAGATACATTTCAACTCAGCTCTGTCTATGTGCAAAGTGCAAAAAGTTTTACAAGATTGAATGGTAACGTCGATATGTGAGTCAAGACCAAGAAGACTTGGAGAGTTTGGCCAACTAGAGCATAGGGCCACCTTAACAGCTTAGTATGCATTTGTGAACTGTTTTTTTTTTACAAAGTTATTATTGGTAGTAGTATCCTCACCTGTAGTAGACAGATGTCATATCAGTTTGTAGAAAAGTCAAGAAAGAAATCCTCAGAATGTAGGAAGGCTAACAGCTAGCTAAACTGGTTCCCTTATTTTAGCTATTCATAAATGAACTGAATATGTTCCTGTTAATGGATAAGTGAACCATGTTTTCTTGATTTACAAACTGCCTTACATTTCTATTCCTTTGTTACTCTGAATGTAAACCGTGTTGTCAGTATGTTTCACACAGGAAGATCATTGTTCCCCCACTTCCTCCATTTAATGGGTAAATAATTATTGACTACTGTGTAAATAAACACCCAATGCAAACGTGACTACGGTATAAATTAGCCTTAAACCGCTATGACGTTTTTGAGACTGAACTTGTTTTAAGACGCTGTGAGCAACTAATCTCGATTTATGTAAAATAAGGACAAAAAGAGAGAGTTATCTACACCAGGCAAAATATGAAGTGCTTATAAACTGCTAAAACAGCCCTGCTTAAAAAATACCCACACCATTCCTTTAAATAACAATTGCAGTACTTGAAATGTAATATAAGGTGCATAACACATGCAAGACGTAGTCTGGCTCTTCCTTTTCAGTTTCTTTCTCAATAAACAGTGACGTGTTTTTTTTTTATACACATAAAAGAGAAATAAACAAAACAAGCAACGCGATATATATTTTTGAGTTAGAGAAGAAAACATATATATTTAGAAACTATAATGTTTCAAGGTGCCGTGTCAGCCTCCTAGTCTGGCATGTTTCTACATTCAGAGGAACACAACTGTTTCCTCCCTTCCCTCCTCCTGATCGCTGTCCGTCTCCAAGGAAACCAGCGTCTTCAGCTCCAGCTGATGCTCACTGGGATGTGGGAGCTCCGGATTCAGGTCAGTTGTCGACATCCAGGCCTCGCCATTAAAGCTGGGCTCTAAATGACCTCAAAAGAAATAAAGACACAACATTTCAATTCTACATAGTAACAAATAAACGTATAGACATTAAATGACCCTATTCAAAAGCCATTTTTGTACATTGTACATTAAACCCACATTTAACATGTTGCTATGTACATTAAAACCTATTGCTCACCCAATGTAAGTGCATAAAAACATATTTAGACATGGTCGACAGCCAGAAATGCAGTACACTTCAATAACATTTTATCAGTCCCACTATAGTATGAGAGACTTTCAAATAAAAAATATTATAAAACTGATTAACAATTTTAAACTAATATAACAGCTACTATTTTGAAGTATTGCTTTTATGTTGAGAGTAAATTTCAATCAGTCATTTGTCCATTAAAGTGGACATCATGCATCACTGGCTCTATTTTCTGTATTTTTACCAATAATCTTAGTTTATATTCTTCAAGTACAGCAGTAACTCTTTTTGTAGTGAAAAAAAAAACAATTTATTTCATTTTGTTATTAGATTGTAACTTAAAATTTTCTGTAGCCAAAGCAATGTTTTGCAGTGTGGCTCAATTGTGTAAGTTAAAATTAGTTTATTTTGTAGTTCTAATGACTTTCAGAAAATGAAGGATCAGGACATATTAGATGTAGTGATGGCAGAGCTGAGGACACTGAAGTAGAAGAAGGTGCTAGGATTTTGCCACCTGACAGGTAGAGGCATAATATTTACATAAACTTTATAAAAAGACAAGTAACCTTTTTTTTTACTGCCTGACATTAAATTAAACAAAAGCTGTTTTTGGTTAGTTAGGAGAACCACAATTATTTTTATTTGATAAAGGCCACTATATTGAGAGAGAGAATCTTTTAGGGATTTGTTTACTTTCTTCGAGGTCAAAAGTTTATATAAATTTTCTAGTAATTGGTACAATTGTCTAACAATCGGTAAGGCTTGGGTCCACTATTTTAGATATCCTTCCAAAAAGCTTCTAACAACAATTTGCTGACGTTCTGACCCATTCCTCCAGAAAGAACAGTTGTTACAGCTCTTTTCAGCTTTGCCTGCAAATGTTCTATGGGAATGAAATCACGGCTTTGTTATGGCTACTCCATAATTGACTTTAATGTCCTAATTTGGTGGTATGTTTAGGGTCAGTGTCCATTGGAAGACTCAATTGTGCCCAAACTTTACCTTCCTAGCTGGTGTCTTGAGATCTTGCTTTCATATTTCCACACGGTGTTTTTTCCTTAAGATGCCATAAATTTTGTGAAGTGTGCCAGTCCCTCCTGGATTAAAACACCTCCACAACATGATGATACCCCATGCTTCACAAACTGCAATATGACCTTTTTTATTGTTGGAAAAATGGCTTCTTTCTTTCTGTGATTTTCTGATTTTGTGTTTGTACATATCAGGTTTTATCTGTATATTTCAAAGTCTGAACACATGTTGTCCATGTTGAGTGGACTGAAAAATTTTGTTTATCACGCTTAAGATTATCAGTGCATGAAAGGGTTAGGCTCATCGGTCTAATTGGTTAACCAATGTTTTTTTTGTTTTTTTTTTAATCACAGCCCACAGATCGACCACAGCAGCCAGGCTTTGGGTGTCCAGGATCAAAGTACAACAAATGATCATAGATTCTAAAGCCATAAATCATTGACCTTCGACTCAGCACTGTCAAAATTATTATATATTTATCATCTTGTAAAACATAATTGGCTGGTTTAAGGAGAAATGTCAGCTCACTCTTAATGTTTGGCAAACAGATGAGGAGATATGAAAACAAAGCAAAATAAACGGAATGAGAGAAATTATTCATGGTTTAAAGTATTTTGGAGCAGCCTGCTGCTCTTTTAGGATAACACATGGTCTAAGGTACTAAAAGAATAAAGTTTGTACAATTATTTCAAAATAAACTAAATCAGAAAACAGTTACATGTGGGTTGCATGTAGCTGTGCATTGTGGAAGAGTTGCATCATATGTTTGTCCTAACTGTCTGGCATTAGGGCAGGTGTGCTGTCATGGTAACAGATGGCATGAACTATAAATTGCCTCATTGTGTTCTATATATATATATATATATATATATAGAAACTGAAACACCTGGTTTTAGACCACAATAATTTATTAGTATGGTGTAGGGCCTCCTTTAGGGCCTCCTTTTGCGGCCAATACAGTGTCAATTCGTCTTGGGAAGGGAATGACATATACAAGTCCTGCACAGTGGTCAGAGGGATTTTAGAGCCATTCCTTCTTCTTCTTGCAGGAGTGTCGTGGGCCAGGTCGCTACGTGATACTGGTGGAGGAAAACGTTTCTGTACGCTATCGCTCCTCCAAACCCCCAAAGTGGTCACTCAATAATATTTAGGATCTGGTGACTGTGCAGGCCATGGGAGATGTTCAACTTCACTTTCATGTTCATCAAACCATCTTTCACACCAGTCTTGCTGTGTGTATTGGTGCATTGTCATCCTGATACACGGCAACCGCCTTCAGGATACAATGTTTGAACCATTGGATGCACATGTCCTCAAGAAGTTGGTAGTCCTTGGCAGTGACGCGCCCATCTAGCACAAAGTATTGGGCCAAGGAATGCCATGATACTGTGGCAGCCCAAACCATCCACTGATCCACCCCCATGCTTCACTCTGGGCATTGGCAACCGTCTGGGTGGTACGCTTCTTTGGGGCTTCTCCACACCGTAACTCTCCCCGGATGTGGGGAAAACAGTAAAGGTGGGACTCAGAGAACAATACACGTTCACATTGTCCACAGCCCAAGATTTGCACTCACCTTGCACCATTGAAACCGACGTTTGCATTGGCCATGAAGTGACCCAAAGGTTTTGCTATAGCAGCACCGGGCCCGTGGTATATTGACCCTGTGAGCTCCTGACGGACAGTTCTGGTGGAAACAGGAGAGTTGAGGTGCACATTTTAATTCTGCTGTGATTTGTGGCAGCTTTGGTTTTATGTTTTTTGGATACAATCCGGGTTTAGCACCCGAACATCCCTTTCAGACAGCTTCCTCTTGCGTCCACAGTTATCCTGTTGGATGTGGTTTCGTCCTTCTTGGTGGTATGCTGACATTTACCCTGGATACCTGTGGCTCTTGATACATCACAAAGACTTGCTGTCTTGCCCACAGATGCGCCAGCAGGATGTCCCAACAATTTTGTCCTCTTTGAACTCTGGTATGTCACCCATAATGTTGTGTACATTTCAATATTTGAGCAAACTCTTACCCTGCCTAATGAACTTCACACTCTGCTCTTACTGGTGCAATGTGCAATCAATGAAGACTGGCTACCAGGCTGGTCCAATTTAGCCATGAAACCTCCTACACTAAAATGACAGGTGTTTCAGTTTCATTGTCCAACCCCTGTATATATATTTATCTATTATAACACAGCTAGCAGCTTGTCTAAAATAAATCTTACTAGAGAAAGAGAAAAATGATTCACTACTTCGTGAAAGGGTTTGCAAATGAAATATACAGTGACATAAACTTCAAGATGAAACAAATAAGTTGGTTCTCAGCGGGAGTGCACAGTTGTTGCAGTTGTCAGTCACATCAACCATTTGTTTGTGATTTCCAGATCCCAAAGCCCAAGAGTTAGGTACTAGGATGAAGTTTTCAAACTTTTAGTTAATAAACCAGTGGACTAAAGACTTAAGAAACCCAGAAATCATGATGCGATGGAAACTGGGAACTCTGAACAGGTTAAAAAAAAGCAAAAAACAGCTATAAGAAGTTTGATGTCACCGTTTGTGTCTTACTGTGCCTTGCAAAAGTACAACATAATAAAATAGAATCGAGACAGGCCAGAGGACCAGGGAAGCAGCTTAAATATCTATGATAAATCAGTTCCCTGGCAGCGCAGGTAGACAATCTGTCGCCATGACTGTTAATTGTGCATCTCACAAATATAGAGTTTACAAAAGAGTGGCAAAAAAAACTTTTTTATATATAAAAGGGCATTGACACATCCCTTTTAAAGTTTTCCACAAGCATAGGAAATATTGCAGACATATGGTAGTACGTGCTCTGGTCGGATGAAACTAAAATCTAAAATTCTGGCCAATAAGCAAGATGCTTTCTGTGGAGAAAAACTAACACTGCACATCATGGCAGCATTATGCTGCGGGGTTGCTTTTCTTCAGAAGAGTTAAGATTGTTAGGGTTGATTAATACAGCGAAATACTTTTTTTTGTAAAACTAAATTTGAAAACCATGTATATTTTTCCTTGTTCTATCAGCGGCAAAAGGAAACCTGTAACACAAATTAAGCAATTAAACATTATGCAATTTGTATTATATTAAATCAAACATTTGACTATTTTAATATATTTCTAGCTAATTACTTCAGTTAAAGCTAATTACTGCACTGTTCAATGGTTAGGACTAATTGGAATATATGTACCTGACTTTTGTGAAGTGCCTTGAGACAACATGTGTTGTGAATTGGTGCTATATAAATAAACTGAATTGAAAAAAAACTGAATTGAATTAAATGTAGTTTATATAACTGTTTTCCTACTTTAGAAATCCAATGTACAGAGTTAAGAAATGTTAATTTTTTCAATTCTTACTTCCCTTTTCTAGTGTACACTGAAAACAGCAAAAAAGTGTCAGTGACACGCTTTCTCACAAATGCAGAAATTGAAAGAAAACAGTAAATGAGCAGTAAATGACATGATATTAGGATTAAAGACATGATAGAAGACAATTGTGACACAAAATAAGCATATTTCGATGTTAAAATTTGCAAGTCCAAAGTTGGCCGGAAATGACGTGAAAGGGAAAGTTTCCAGTCATTCATTGTGTGAGTGTCAATGATAAATGGTTCAGGTAGAAGCCATGTTGTGTTAAAAACAGGGTTAATATGGTGAAACGGTGCATTGCTGGTCGTGGCAGCAATACCACGACAGTGCCGTAAGTCTGCACTACTTTCCTGAAACGAAGAGGATCAGAGCTGCCTGGATCAGAGCTGGAAAACTGATGAGGGACAGATGGGCTGGTCCCACCAAGCACTGCCAATTGTGATTAGAGGACTTGTCAGCAAATTGCTTTGAACAAGAAACCTCTGAAATCACAAGAGAAATTATGTTAGAGGTCGGGATATCTGACTGACAAAGAAGAATGTTGAAGCAGAGTCTATAGCCATGCTGTTCAGAGAATCTGATGTGAAGAGATCGCCAAAGAAAAGTTGCTGCTGCTGTTGATAAACGGATCAAGGCTCAGCAGGTAAGAACACTTCCTTGTTGCAAAGGTACATTTAGATATCGGCAGTTATTGTTAATAATTAAAAATCAAACATTTGTAATATTATTAATAATAATCAGAAATTATTATTATTAAAATAAGATAACTTACGCACACATAAAAAATATTTAATTAAATGGTTCTCTAAAGATTCTGATATAAAGTTTAAAAAGATGACACACCAAGTAGCGTGTTCAGATCTTGAATCTTCCCAAGTCTCTGCTGCTGCTAGTGCTCCATGCTGCTCAGTGGCGTATTTACTGTTACCCTGGATTCACTGTATCTGCTCCGGTCCGGTCCGAAGCGCAGAGGAAGCCCGGAGGAAGCCCGGAGGAGCTCCAAGAACCATACGCAGATCGCGCAATAAAAACCAGTGATAAATGCGGTATTCCAGAGGTTTTCAATTTAAGACTTTTTGTCTCAGTAAGTAACGTTACTTTAATGAGTTAATGAAACATATAGATGTATTGATTGTGGATAAGACAAATAACTAACTGTTGTAGAATAGATGTGTTTAATTTCTATGGCAACAGCAGGATTTTTTCTTTTTTCCCATGGAAATGTTAGACAATGAAAATAAAGTGGAGGCCTTACTTTTGTTGCATTTTTAGTTTAAAATTTGTCATTCTGTTCACTTGCTCCTCACTAAAGGACATATGACTCACTTATCAACACGGTAAAACAGCAGCGCTGAGTGATGACTCTTGTGGGAGCATGTTTCTGTTTGTGTTGCTTCAAGCCCACATGCTGAATCAACAGGTAAATTACAGTCATTGCATAAAACTGATGTACTTATCAGCTCTTCTGCAAATAGTCCTCCAAAAAGCTAACAGTGCACCATTACAGCAGAGGAAGTGGAGCATACACTACACGCTGATTAATTTAGGCTGAAGGCAGGATGGGGATGAATTCATCAGAAGTATTGGTGAAGCACAGGTAAAAATGACAAACTTTAGAATGTCAAAAACACTTCAAGCCTGGAATTAGATGCCTTCTTGTCCTGTACAGTTATGTAAAAACATTCCACCCTAGGACAAGCCTCTGCTCTTCTAACAAATTTAGACATATGGATGTTTAATACAATTTTTTACAATACTAAGAAATTAAAGTAATATAAATAATCAATAGAAAATATGTTAGTTGTGGGCCATCCCCACATTTATTCCCTTTTAAAATGGCTACATTCACACACATCTGAATCACACCACGTGCACAAGATGTGAACATAAGAGTCCTAGGATAAGGACAATCAATATTGAGCATTTACAAACAATGTTCCCTCTAATTTTTCATGTGTCTGGGCATACACACAAGCGCTATGAGCACCCCTGTGAGCAACATCAGATGTGCACGCTGTGGCCACACACCAGTATCCCACCTGTTCAAACCTGGGATCATAGCAAGTTACATGGCTTATTAAAAGAATCAAATTACAGCAGCAATTTCCAGTAGTTTACTTTTATTATAAGTGATCTGGCACACTTAAAATGCACTCCAATCCCCTTTCCCATCTTGAGTCTTCGTACAATTCCAACAGGTTTCAAATGGCTTTTCTGCTGAATGTGATGCTTGAGGTTTTCCAACTTCCATTTAGTCCAAATTTTTCCCTCCGAAAACTTGCTTGCTACTTTGGCTTTGCTACATGTTTTGCAGAGCAGACTTTTCTCACTCGAAAAAGAAAAGAAAGAATCTCATCCAGTTTCACCGTTTGTTCTTCTGTTTGCACATACTCCGACAGCCATGCCATCTTAAAAGAACTGCATTTCTGTTTTACTTTGGCTTGGTGAGTGGATGTGTCACTGCCCATTCGGTTAGCATTTGCGTCTCTTCAACTCCGGCGCACGGTTGTTAACCTAGCTGAGCAGGACACGTACGCAAGCACTGTCAATGCTATGATTGGCTGCGTAGCGTAAGTGAACAGTGTCGTATCATTAGCTGGACACCTGTCACTCACTGAATTACGTTGCTATTGTTATTGTTATTGGTCTTATTAATTTACAGTTCATGTTGAATTTTATTTTATTTGCGGGATAGATTTTTTTGTGCGCTGAGAATGTGCGAGCAGTGCACTATTGCGCAGGGGCGAAGCTTAGAGGGAACATTATTTACAAATAACATGTGCATCACATATCAGATGCGTGTTTATGTGTTATAATATGAAAACCCAGAGACAGATATTGTTCTGTTTTCAAGCATCAGCGTTAACTGCCATGGCTAAAGTCTAGCAATCTGTTCAGTCTTGGCACACTTTAACGCAGCCTGTCTAATGTGTGTTGGCAACATCTGACAGGCATTGGATGAGACATTGTACCATGTCCCAGTGTGTTTTTGCTCTAAATCTTACTAACTGGCTTACCCTTATAAAAGTTGGCCATTGCGGGTTTTGTGGTGGCTCAAAGGAGCAACACTGGCCGGTTGACTTTAACCCCCCTTTGCCACCTAAGTCCATTTTAGAAATGACACAAAGAGAGGCAAAATCCTAGCTTGAAGTGTTTAAGTGTTTGAAAGGGGCGTATGGGAACTAACATCTTCATAAGATGAGAACGCCTTCATTGGTGTTAATAATGAACAGCCAGAGGCAGCTTAAAGAGGCTTGTCTTTTCAGGACAGAACTGACTGTGAAAGAGATAATTATTTTCTTGCTATGATTTATTATATATATGAAGGACAAAGAAAAAAAAAACTAAACCTGCATTACATATTTTTGTGACAGACCCCAGCCTCAGTTAGGCTTGCATGTTTTTATGATTCACAGAAACTTGGTGGAACCCATATATTATGCGATTCCATAAACCCCAAGACACCAACTGGATACAATCCGCACACAAGCAGCAACAGATATGTGCTCAATTTATTCGATCAAACCGCATTTTTATGCTGCAGTGCTTTTTATTTGTTATTTGTTTTGTGCCAGAGGGAAAACACAAGACTGTATAATTTTTATTACCCAATCATGTACAGCCCAATGCTGAGAAATTGAATCTTAAATCTAAATGGCTTGTAGTGAAGTAACCCATCCAGTCCAGCCAAAGCACCCTAAAAACAATGAGATGACATCATCATTACAAATTCCCTTACAAATACTGTATATTAATTCCCCTTGACCTTTTGCACATTATGTAATGGTAAACCACAAAATGTGTGTTTTTATGCTATAGACCAACACAAAGTAGTTCATAATGGTAGAATGTAAAAATATTAATCTGACTGTAAATGCAGCTGTTCTTTGAAGGCTTCAGAGGTTTGTTGAAGAACATTAGTGAACAAACAGCATCATGAAGACCAAGGAGCATGGCAGGGAGGTCAGGGAGAAAGTTCTGTTGCAAGTTGGGTTATGTTATAAATCAATATGTCGAGCTTTGAACATCTCACTGGGCACTGTTGAATCCATCATCCTCAAATGGAAAGAGTGTAGGACAACTGAAAACCTATGAAGGCATGGCTGTACTCACTGAACAATGCGCTGGGAGACGAGAGATTTAATCAGAGAGCCGGCCAAGAAAAGCAGCCAAGAAGCCCACGGAAGCTCTGAAGGAGCTGCAGAGATCCACAGCTGAGGTGGGAGAATGTGCTGAGTGGAAAAATTTGTTGCAGATCCCACAAATATGGTCTTTATGGAAGATTGGCACAAAGAAAGTGAAGCCATCAAAAGTTGTTCACCATAAGTCATGTAGAGGAGACAGTGAATGTGGTAAAGGTTCAGATGAGACGATGCCAAAAATTAACTATAATCATGTACTACAATTATGTTCAACCTTGTCTTTATATAAAATCCCAATGAAATACGCTTTATTTTGTGGTTGTAACATGACAAATACAACATAATCGAAAAGAAGAAAATTATTAAACAGGATACATAGTGTGGCACTATCTGCAATGTGCACTTTAAACAATAAAAGAAAGATTCACTATATTCTCTCTACAAGTACTGGCTAATGTAACACAGATTCACATCCTTCCCCTTAAGGAACTAGGATAATCTACGGTATCTCAGTTGCAGTGGTGACAGAGCAGCTTTGTGAGTCATTCAGCTCATTCCACGAGGCTCCAATTCATCTACATACTACCATAAAAGTCCACTGGTTTCATCTGTTCCTTCTCCTTTTACTCGTTTCATTTCTCCTATCCCATCCAGAACCTTGAGAGGAACTAATACATGATACGACTCATCAGTAACGTGTCGGTAAATTCCATCCAACTGGTTCTCCAAGATTACATTGTCCTAGATCAAATTATGGAAATCTACTGAAATAAAATGTGTGTCTCAGAGAGAAATATGTACATGCTAAGGAGAGGAGGGGAGGTGAGATCATATTCTGATCCATGTGACAGCACAGTGAAGAATTTGCATTTGAAAGAGAGTCATTTTTCCCACTAAAAACAGAATGTACCTTGTTCCTCCGCATATCATGGAGTGTGAGCTTCAGTGTAAAGTCACACAGAAGCTCTTTAAATCTACATAAAATAAGAGGATGTCTTATTATAGGGGTGTTTAATCAAGCAGGAAATTAAGAGAAGGTCAGTTATTATATTCCCCCATCTGAATTAGTTCATCCTAGGTCCTTGTGGGACTCACTGAGCAACCCATTATAGATAAATGTGATCTGAAACAACCCCTATGCTGTAAAATGCAGCCGTATATCCCCCGGCTTGTTAACAAGTAACTCAGGTTTCATCAGGGCCTGTGTGCGCTCGATAATGGGGAAAGGTTAATAAGCTAATCAATGAATGAGAGACTGTGCTGCCCGCTGTGGCTGGTAAACAATTCCAGGAACTCGGGAAGGACGCAGTTAGCGTTGACCCCATTTCTGCGAAGGCTGACACTCGTTGAACGTAAACTATTATTTTCCTCATGTGCTGTGTGTGATATTGGAATGAGAGATGGGAAAAATGAGAGTGTTGCCGACACCTCCTGAGAGAAACATAGATTAATTTGTGTCTGGATCTCTCATTCCTCCCCCCACCCATAGATAGCACCTCCACCCCCTCCGTTCACCTAGTGTGATGACAAGTAATGCAGTAATGAGTTTTGTAAAGATTTTTTTTTTTTTTTTTTAGATCAATGTCCTAATCAGTCACCCGTCGCTTGTGAACCATGATTCACGTACTGTTGTATCCCCTGGCAGGTGATAGATAGAGAAACCATTGATTTTCTCTTCCTTTAGCAGAGCCGTATGGGGTGAGGTTGCCGTGGGGGCTGGTGCAGGTGGAGGTGGTGAAAGGGGGTTGAGAGGAAGGGCATAGCAGGCCTCACCAGGGAAACAGCCTTGAAAGCTCAATGTGCTCTCATATACGTGGGTGAAACCAGTGAAGCTCTGCTTTTGTTTACATTCTCACAGGCAGAACATGTCTCCTTTCGGTTTGACAACAGAGCCACTTATTGTGCCATTAGCACCACATACCTGAACTTGTTAGGTAAAATCTAAACAAAATTTGATTTTGAAAATGCAATCTGACCCTTTCATTTACTTGATTTCTACCTTTAATTGTTCTTTAAGTAACAGGAAAAATCTCAATGAGCCCGTTTCCTGTGCCAATAAATCTCAAATAATTAAAATGCTATCAATTTCATGACGAAGCATCGCAAAGTGCTATCATGCAATTGGCAGGTGATTTTGCAAGAGAAGGTGTAAATGGTTTTAGTTATGTTTTAGACATATATTGCAGTAAGAGAGTAACATGTCTTCTGTTAATGAAAACATAAAAATGGCATTTTCCTAGCTTTTTGGCATCAGCATCTCCTTGAAATTAGATAAGCATAAACAAATATATGGATCCATCCATCCATCCATCCGTCCGTCCGTCCATCCATCCATCCACAGACGGTAAAAATGCTCTGGCCCAATGCTGGTTTTTCTTAAGCCCCTTTTATTTGTGTTACACAGAATTTGGGGACTGGCTGAAAGGAAGATCCAGTTATTTCTGCAAACTGATTGAGAGGCACATAGAGGCCATTTTCCTCTGTTTATTAAAGTTTTTTCTTTATGTGTCCTCTTTCAGGCATACCATATGGTGCAGATGGTTGCCAGACCAATTTGGTTCTACAAAAAGGATATCTCAATACAGTTTCCTAATTCCGTGTTTAACTTTGTTAATTTCGGATCAGTAGGCAGGCCACATAGATGTTATACTTAACTGTGTTTGGATGACCTTCAACAATTTGAGTAAATGTGTGGTGGTGAGTGGTTATGTGTTTATTTGTGTGGTGGGTGGTTGAGCATTGTGTGGCGGTTTGTCACCTGGAAGTGCACATTTGTAAGTGTGGCGAGAACGGCAGAAGGCCTCCAATCCATAGCACCTACAAGCAACAAAAGACAAGTAGACCAAGCTCTGGAAGGCTGCAGCAGGCCCAGGCAGCCAGACATAAAGCATCACCCCAGGTCAGTCATACGCCCACACTGCCACTCCCAGTTGCGCAGGCCGAGCTCAGAAACCGGTCCCCTGGCACAGCCCAGGGCAGCTCCCGCAGCCCTCAACCAGCCCAACACACCCTTAAGAGCCAAAGGCCACCAGACGGGGGCCCACCACTCCAGAACGTGGCCCAAGCACAGACAACCTTCCACCAAGGCAGGCATCCACCTGCCAGACCCCACATGGCACCATCATAGACTCTCAGGCCATCCTCACACCCCAGGCCATGCCGGGCAGAAGCCAGGGGACCATGCTGTGCCCCCACGAGCACACTCTCCCCCTCCGTGGTGTTTGTTCATTAAATCTATCTAATATGGTTAGTTATCCAATTTAGCATACAGGTATAAGGTAGTAGAACGTTTTACTTTGATAATTTAGATTTTTACGCAACACCATGTGCATAGGTAATTAATAGATAATACAACAGGGAAGGTAAACACTCAAATTATAAATTACTAATACAGTATAAAACATGCTATATGAAACAATACAACATCACACACTATGTTACTAATGGATACTAAGTAATATGATGCAATGCAATATCATGTGGTAAAGTACAATAAAACATAAAACACACTAAAAACACACACTCTATGCAATATGATACAGTATAATATGATACTATACTATAATACATAATATAAAATATTGCACGATATAATATGGTGCAAAGCAATATATTGTACTATGTGATATAATTTATCATGCCCTAGGATTTCTACACATTTCTCCATGCTAAAAATGTTATACTTTTCCTGAACCTTTGCAGACTCCCCAGTCCTTCACATCTATTGTAAAATACATATGACTAAATTTCATTATTAGAATATGGCAGAGTTTTTAAAAGTGGGGTTTTAAATATGAAACCTTGAAAAACCAGCACAAGAAGAAAAGAACCAACCAAGGAAGGAAGCAAAAACAGAAGGAAGGGGGTAGGACACATTAAATAAAAAAAGAAAGTACTTAAGAGAGGAAAGAGGTAAGATGCCAAGAAGGAAAGAAGGAAAGAAGGATGGGAGGTAGGAAACATGAATAGAAAGACAGAAAGGAAAAAAAAGAACACAAACATGAAGGACAAAGGGAGTACACAAGGAAAGAACAAAGGAAAGACATCACAGAGAAAGGAAGGAAAGAAAGAAAGCAAACAGAAGGATAAAAAGGCGGAATGAAGTGAAGAAAAACACAAAAAAGAGAAGAAATAAAAAAGAAATAAATGTTTAAGGGAGGGAGGAAGGAAAGATCCAATGCAAGTAAGAGGGAAGAAAAGTAACATTAAGGCTACACTGCAGGTCTTCATGGTCAATTCCAAGTTTTTGCAGAAGTCAATTTTTTTCATTCAAACTACTAATTAAATGCGACGGCCATCAAACTTCATTTTGAACAGATCACGACCCCAAATCAACCCGCATGCACAGAAGAATATAAACGTCACACAGCAGCTCACTATTTATGGGAGTAATAATGGATGTCAGCGTCTCTGCGTTATTATTAAGTTGTTGAGCAATGAGAGATGACAATATTATAACCACATCATATCAAGACGAAGAAAGGTATGAAAAAGAGAGCACAGCTATTAACAATGGCCTTTAGTGGAACAGTGACTGCAACATATGTAGAGAGGTCTGTGTGGATGCGCAGTCGGAGTCAGGACAATGACATAAGCATTGGATCAAATACGACATGACCGTTCAGACTGCGGACTCTTTGAAAGCTATCTGATATGTATCCAATTTTGTACCAAATATGAAAGCCAGATATGTGTCGCATATGGGCAAAAAAGTTGGATTTAGGTCGCATTTGCCTGCAGTGTGAATGTTTTGTTGGATTCAAAGCAGTGTGCTTTGCAGTTATAAAATAAATACATACAGGACAGTATCAGCTGTGCATTTCATCACATTACACACCACACCATCTGTAGCAAGGATCCATTGTGCATGTTGCAATCTACTTTAGGAGCATGGACAAAAGACTCCAGATCTTTTGCAGTTTCCTTGGTCAAAGTATATATTTAAATATTTCATTATGACAGTGAAAGATCAAAATCATTAAAACAATCACATCATTGAATTAACTTTTCTACGTGTTGCAGATTAACTTCAGGACACAACTATCTAAATTCAAGCCCGCATTACAAAAGAAGGCAACTAGATAACGCCAATTGTCTAGTCAATGCCACTAAATTTATGTTTACAATTAACCGCCCTTCTATGAAGAAAGTTTTAGGTATTTCTTACCACTGGTTGTGTGATGGAGCCTTCCTAAGGGGCTGTAGATGTATCCTGTGCCATGAGGGCTCATAACAACAGGGTACTGTCTGTTGTTAGATCTGTCCAATAGGCTGTTGAAACAATTATGTGCGCTTGGGTCGTTTCTTTTATGGTGGTCGTGGCGGTTGTTAATGCTGCTGCTGGCAAAAGCTGCCTCGTTCACAAACACAGAGCCGTTACCGGTGTGCTGTCTCGAGTTATTTGGTGGAGAGGCCTGTCAGACAGAGAAAAATCCCTGGTTACGTTTAGGGTTGAATGGAGCATGAATGCAACAACTAAAGAAAAATTCAGGGAAGATGTTCGAACTGTCTGTAAAATTGTTCTATGCAAGTTGAATGAGATGTATGAGAAACATAAAAACATACCTAAAGAGATCTTTACATCAGTGAACAAGTAACAAGCAATTTACAGTTACTGCCCTTGTAAACACCACACCAAAAATATACAATGAAATGAAATTGCGTTTCTATGGTTCTGAGAATATTAATAAAGTAGAATTTGACTTTAAATGTTGGAGATCAAACTGCACATAGGTGGCGAGCAACATCTGACATCCCTCGAACTTTGAGCAGTGGGGCGCAATAAAATCTGAGCGACTCCCTGTCAGCAAAGTTTGTCCATTTGTTCGTAATCAGTCTCCACGGTAACCAACCGTTGTACTGGCTCATGAGTGGTGGTAGTCTGCAGTATATCCATTAATGCTTCAGGCTTTAACTCAGATATTCACCACAGCATCAGGATATAGGTTTCACTGCACACCAACTGCTCTGTCGCATGTATGGACGGATGTAGGTAGCCAGCCTGAAGTTGAATTCAAAGGCTTTTCTATGAAACGGATCAAACAAAAAAAAGCAATCCCCTTCCTGCGTGTTTATAGCCTGGCTGAATAAACAGAATCTCTGTGGCCCGGTTTGTATCGACAAGCACACAAAATTCTGTGCATTCTCACTCAGTTAGCTTGGTCTACCAAGAAGAGGTCATACATCTTGTATTCAATAGCAATGGTTCTTTCTGAAGAAAATCAAACAAGAATGCCTTCTTAGGTTGGACCTTTGACCTCGAGTTGGCATCCAGGATTACCTACAGGCATTTAAAATAAACTTCTAGTTGCAATTAAAAGCAGTTTGAAAATAACCCTAATTTATTAAGAGTTTTGACGGTTTTCTCTTAAATGTGGTTTGTATCTCTGTGACACATATAATGCCCTAAAATGTGTATATAAAAATAATATAAAATCCCAAATGGTTCCTGGAGCAATAGATGTGATGCGAATATTCACGCTGCCATTTTCAAACCAACAAAAATGAAAGAAAGGGATTTACCTAGAATATAGATTTCATGGTGTATGAAAATAATATAAAAGTTATTTTGACTTTATTTGCTTAAGTTTCGAAATCTGTCTCAAACGTAGGACATGATCATTGCCAGAGCTCTGGACAAGTTTATTTATTTCAGTAACTCAGTTCACTAAGTGAACCATTTACACATAATGAAAACACAACATTTAACATTAGAATATTACATCAGACCAATGAAAAAACAACATTTTTAATACGGAAATGTGGGCTTAGTGAAAAGTATGTTTAATATGCTTAAAGGTTGTCATTTCAAAATGTACTTTTAATCTGCCAAACGAGCCTCATCGGAACGCATATTCTAATTTGTTAAACATGACTGTAATTTGTGAAAAAATATACAAATAATAAAATATTAATCTCTTTCTGTTTTGCATTCATAGCAAAGCTAGACCCCAGAAAAAAAAAAAATTCAATATTTACATTTAACAAGGTTTTACAGAAAAAGCTGCTTCTGGCCCGCGTCCGCTGTTTAAGCATTGAAACAACTTAGTTGTGGTGTGTTGATGACTTTACCTCCCCACCACCTCTAGCTTTGTAAAGCTTGTTATGCTGCATTAAACATGAAGTGTCACCAACTATATTACAGGCATAGAGAACCTGAATGCTTGGGCCCTAAAATGGCTAACACTTATTGCAGTCCAGGTAGTTCTTTTTGATATGCATACTGCGTACAGTGATATTGCAAAATTGATAAATTTGAAATATAGCGTGCAGCCATCCCCTCTCTCCTGTCCAGTGTTCACATCAACAGGGCTTTTCCACTGTTGAGTGGAGGCAGCCCAGTTAATTAGATACGACCTGAGAGCTTGTGTGTGTGTGTGTGTGTGTGTGTGTGTGTGTGTGTCATTCGATCCGTCTCTGACCCTATGAACTACTGCCTGAGGCTAAAACATTACCAGGGAAACATTAGGACGTCCACTGCCTCTGCTTGCTTTTGTGAGAGCAGCGCTTTTTTAATGCGGCCTCTGTGTTGACTAAAATAGATGAATGGAAATACATACAGTAAGTCTGCTCAAAGCAAGGAGAGCCTTATCAAATCTAGCCAACAAAATAGCCCATGGTGTTGTGTGTAAATTAATTAGGGAGACGGGGAATATTGTAACCTGAGTGTGATCATTTGTCTGCGTATTCTGGTGCAGATCCACCTGCCAGCAAAGATCCTTATATACGGTGCACTGAAAATGTATTCTTTCCAATTGAATGTTTTTATATTACCGGTATTTATTTATATGTTACAACTACAGACTTTAAAATATTTTATTTAGGATTTCATGAGACAGACACACAAAAATAACTGCATGATTATGAAAAATATATATATTTGAAATCAGATAAGTGGGGTGTGCATATGTATTGATCCCCTTTTACTCTGTAACCCCAAAAATAAAATGCTGGGCAACCGATTGCCTTCTAGAAGTTACCTAATTAGCAAACAGAGGTTTCAAGAAAAAAGCCGTAATTAAAAGGAAGCCACAAAAAGTCCTAGACTTTGCAGCAAACCAAATAGCAGACACAGCAAACAAGACAGTAGGTGCTCTGGTTAGATGAGACTAAAATGATTATATTATTAAGTTTATTAAAATAAACCAACAATTTCTATTGTGAAACAATGCAGTGGCAGCATCATGCTGTGAGATATTCTTTCTGCAGTGTGAGGAGGTGGTCAGAGTTGTTTGGAGAATGGATGGAGTTAACTGCAGGGCAATCATTGGAAAGAAGCTGCAAATAACTTAAGATTGGGCAGAGGTTTAGTTTCTAGCAGGACAAAATCCCTAACAAAGCCATCTGTTAGAATACCTAGAGAACGTCCAGACTTCAATAAAGAAGCTGTGATAAAAACCTGAAAATTGATGTTCACACACGGCCTCCTTCCAATCATTGAATTTCTTTGAGTGAATGAATTATGTTAGGCACTGTATGAGGTTTTACGTGGCAGACTAGTTTCATCATTCAAACTGCTGCAACACATGAGTTTTGTTGGGGCCTAAGATGCTCAGAGAACAGTGACCCTTTGTAAACCCTGCTGCTTTTCAAACAGAGTGTCAATAATTCAAGCCCTTTAGGACACAATTGATTGGTTCCTTGGGCTGCGTGCCACAGGTTTTAATTATTTTGTAGAAGCTTTTATTCAGAGCAGTTTAATTATCATTAATCATTAAGATGTTTATTGGTGAGCTGAGCTGCTGGAGCATGAAGACAAATGTTGCTGAAATTGCTCTTGTTATCACAGCTTGTACATCAAGGCTGGCTGAGCTGCTGTGGAGGAATGAGTGAACTGCTGTAAGCTGATAGCGCTTTGAAGAAGAAGAATCTCATTAGTGAGTTCACTGGTGGAATACTGGACGAACCATGCTTCATGACACACCTCAAAGGGTCAAGAGTTTCTGTAAAAAGAATGGCTGGTGTATTTGACATCAGCTGGAGGATCGACTAATGTGGCCTTACCTGCTGCACATCTAGAGGGATGACCATGTGAGGTATCACGGTGGACAGGCCGCTCTGCCGCCCGTGCTTCCAGGCCTGGAGCAGCTTTTGCTGGTCCTCCAGATGCTCCCGCTCCCTCTCCACACTCCTTTGACCCTCCCTAAGCCTCTCCAGGCTCTGCTGGTACTCCTCGAGTTGATCCTCCAGCTCCTCTCTCTCCTGCCTCAGTTTCTCCGCAGCCAGTTGGCATTTTCTCTCCCTCTCCACCAGCCTGCTCTCCTGCTCCACCTGCTGACTCTCCTTTGCCTGGCACTCTCGCTCCCAGCGCTCCTTCTCCTGGCGCAGCTGCTCCTGGAGCCGCTGGGCTGTGGCCACTTCCTCCTTGCGCTTCTCCAGGTTGCGCTGCTTCTCCTGCTCCTGCAGGGTGTTGCCGCGAAGGCCGTGGAGGTGCAAGCAGTGGGCGCGGGGTGAGGTGTGCTCACTTGCTTGGAGAAGGAGCCTCTGGACCTCAAAGCAAGTGTCCTGAATGGTTACGGCAGCCTGGTACAAATAAGTAGGAAAAGAAGTTAAAAAAAAATATTGGTTAACCTCATCATTTACAACCACCTGTGCATCCTCATAGCAGGCAATTTGAATGGCAAATTATGATCAGGTTCAACTGGTGCCCTAGTTTCTTTCCTTGCATCCTCCTTACTGATAGAATTGTGGGTTTTGGTTCCAAACGCATGAGGGAATACAAAACTTTGAATATGAAAATTATATTGTGATCAAACCCCAAATTCAAACAGGAAAGAGTACACACACACACATACCAAATGCAAATCCAATCACACACTCACTCTACATAAATTTACATTTTATAGCAAGAAAGGAGCGTGTGCATCGCAAAACAAAAGACTCTTCTGTGTTTCTGAGCTTAAAAAAGATCCTTGGGGAAGCGCTACTGTTGCTTGCTTCCTTTGGGTTCAAACAGTCAAATACAGAGCCGTTGCTCTGTTTGCTAAACCTGGAGCTTCAGGCCTGTTCCGCACCTATCTAACTAACAAATACACCTGTTTGGTGGCTAAACACAGATGAGTGCAGTCAGAATCCAAGAACAATAAAGGTATTGGTACATTCACATTGCTAAAACTTCTACAAGGTTTTCAGTTTTTTTCAACAAATAAAAATGTAAAAAGTGTGACTTGCTTTTATATCTAGCCCAATGTTCTCTGTTAAATGTAAATATATAAAGCCCATAGCAACCAAACAGTATCATGAGGAGCATATAAAACATGGCTGTGCATCTAAACTAACAGGCTGGGAAAGGAGAGAATTAATTAGAGAAGCAGCCAAGAGGCCAAGGAGCTGGGAGAGCTGCAGAGATCCACAGCTCAGGTACAGAATCTGCCAACAGGTCAACTGCAGACACTCCCATTTTGTTGGTTTTCCCTCTGTAATTCAAGGCGCACTTCAACTGTGAGAGACATAATCCAACAAAGGAAATCCAGAATATCACATTGGATCACATTTAAATAATTAATTTGCCTTTTATTGTATGAAATAAATATTTCATCACCAACCAGCAAGTTTTCTGGCTCTGCCAGACCTGCTATTTCGCTATTCCTCCTATTCTCCCCTCTTTACCTGTATTAATTGCGCCTGTTCACATACTCAATTAACCAGACTCCAACCTTTCCAGCATTGGCAAGACCAAAGAGCTGTCTAAGGACAACAGGGACAAAACTGAAGACCTGCAGAAGGCTGGGATGGGCTACAGAATAGACAAGCAACAACTGCTGGTGAAATTATTAGAAAAGAGAAGAAACTTAAGATGACTGTCAGTCTCCCTTGGACTGGGGCTTCAAGCAGATCTCATCAAGCAGATCTCACCTGGAGTATCAATGATCATGAAAAAGGTGAGGGATCTGCCCAGAACTACTTGTCAAAGACCTCACGAGAGCTGGGACCACATTCTCAAAGGTTACCATTGGTAACACTCTACGCCGTCAAGGATTAACATATTACAGCGCGCACAAGGTCCCCCTGCTCAAGCCAGCGCATGTCCAGGCCCATCTGAAGTTTGCCAATGACCATCTGGAGGATCCAGAGGAGAAATGGGAGAAGGTCATGTGGTCTGATGAGACCAAAATAGAACTTTTTGGTATAAACTCCACTCGCCGTGTTTGGAGGAAGAATAAGAACAAGCATAATCCCAAGAACACCATCCCAACCGTGAAGCATGAAGGTGGAAACACTCTTTGGGGATGCATTTCTGCAAAGGGGACAAAACGACTGGACCATATTAAGGGGAGGATGGATGGGGCCATGTATCGCAAGATTTTAGCCAACAACCTCCTTCCCTCAGTAAGAACATTGATCATGCTGTGAGATATTCTTTCTGCAGTGTGAGGAGGTGGTCAGAGTTGTTTGGAGAATGGATGGCGTTAACTGCAGGGAAATCATTGGAAAGAAGCTGCAAATAACTTAAGATTGGGCAGAGGTTTAGCTTCTAGCAGGACAAAATCCCTAACAAAGCCATCTGTTAGAATACCTAATACCTAGCATGACAACGACCCAAAGCACGCAGCCAGGGCAACTAAGGAGAGGCTCTGTAAGAAGCATCTCAAGGTCCTGGACTGGCCTAGCCAGTCTCCAGACCTGAACCCAAAAGAAAATCTTTGGAGGGAGTTGACCACTGTAATTGTAAAGGTTTCTGTACCAAATATATTTTTCTATTTTATCAAACACTTATTTCATGTCATAAAATGCAAACTGATTATTAATATCATAGAATGTGATTTTCTGGATTTTTTTTATGTAGGATTCTGTCTCTCACAGCTGAAGTGTATCTACGACGAAAATTACAGACCTTTCCATTCTTTGTAAGTGGGAAAACATACAAAATCTGTGGTGTATCAAATACATATTATCCCTACTGTATTGTAGGAACAATAAGTATTTTAAAGTATCAGTACAGTATTTCCCTACTGTATTGGTACTTTACACAAATCTGGCCTTCATAGTAAAAGAAAGTCAAGAAGAAAGCCATTGCTAAAGGAAACCCATAAGAGGTTTTATTTGCAGTTTGCCGCAAACCATATAAGCAGATGAGACCAAAATTAAACTTTTTGGCCTACATGGAAAATGCAATGTGTGGAATAAAACTAAAACTGCGCCTCACTCTGAACGCACCATCTCCACAGTGAAACATGGTGGTGGTTGCAAAAAAACCCGAGACCATGGAGGAGGTTCTCCTTTCAACTTGACCCTCACCTTAAAGATACAGCCAGAGAGCTACATTAATTGTTTTTAGATCAAAGGATATTTATGTGTTGTTATGGCCCAGTTAAAGTCTAGACCTAAACCAAACTAAAAATATGTGGCAAAACTTTTTCTTGGTCTTTAATAATCCCAGTAACCACCATCTAAAATTATATAGACAATATGCCGTTGCAATGTGAGAAAATTTCAAGGGGTGTGAATAGTTTTGCAAGGTGCCACTGTATGTGTGAGACTGCTCTTACCTGCAAACTGTAGAGTAGCTGAGTCAGGGTTCGGACACTCTGAGCAGACTGTTAATGAAAAAAGTTAAATAATGATGCAAGACAATATATCAATCATGTTCCTTTCACAACATTTAATATCTGAGTCAAAATTATTCAAAATTACAAGCTGGACAAGGAGTTCAAAATACATTCCACTGATGGGGATAAAAATACATAACTAATACATCGATGCAGCAATTGCACCCCCTTCAGGCTAAATTAATCCCTACAGCATCATTTAAGAGCATGTTGCCTGACAGGAGCTGATAAGTAAATGATTCATTTTTATCGGAGTAATTCATCTCCCAGGTCACAGAAGCTGCAGAGAGCAGCACAACTGCACTAAAGGCTTTGGAATATATATTTTTAATGCTGTAGAATGGTTAAGAGCTAAATGGACTTCCCTTTATTATGAGTTTATCAATAATTCAAAACATTAAGACTGAAATGAAATTCTAACAGACTGTAATAAATTATTAAAGGATCGCTTGGCTGACATCTGTAAATAGGGTGGAAAAAAGCAACCTGGGAGAGATTATATTACCTCTGCAGCCCCACCTTACCACCACTACTATACATCAGTAATGAGTAGATGCTGCACCTTGAAGCTACAATAAAACCTCATTTAAAAACAACCATCACAAGGAATTTTTATTTACCTCAAAATCGACAGTACTCTCATCGTTTTTTAACAAATCAGCTGTGGACTGAAGCTCAAAAGCATCGGTCTGACTTCCGACATCGGAAGAGTCGGATGCGGGATCGGAGAGTGTGGCGGGGCTGATGGGAAACACGGAGTCCGAGTCCTGGCTGTGACTCGACAGAGAACGGGCCTTGGATGACAACGTTGCTTTGAGGTTTTCAGCTGCAAACAAAAACCAAAAAGAAAAACTAAACATGAAATGAAACAGAGTTTTGCTGCAAGCGAAACACACAATGGAAAACACAATCTAAGCATTTAGGGTTCCTAGAGATGTTCAAAGATCCATACTTTCCAGACTCAAACTTCGATTTTTTTTTACCCATTAAATGCATCAACACTAAGAACGTCCAACATTTTAGTCATGTCAACCAACAGCATGTACTTTGATGCACTACTTTCAAGTTAAATACAAAGCTGATAACCATTAACTTTGATGCATAAATGAGGAAAATCTTGATCTAGATTTAAAACTGCTACCTCTAATAATGACCGAGCAGCACATGTTTCTTTTTTATGTGTCATAATACTTGCAGGAAATAAACTCAGCAAAATCAAAATCTGATTTGGCAAGTAAGACCACAATGAAAACTGGAACTCTGTATTTTGCCAGCAAAGGTCGGAGTATTTCTAATCCGGACTGGATAGACATGCACTCAATACAGATCACTCTAATCCCAGTTCATGATGTTGTTGTTTGTGGTTGTAAAAAAAAAAAAGTGAACATCTAAACCACACATGTATAAGTCTGTTCTAAAAGGGTGTAAAAGCCCCCCAAAATTGTGAAATTGCTATCTTTTATTATAAATTCATTAAAGGATTGTACACTTTTATCTTTCAGATAATGGAACAACCAACAAAGTCTGAAAACTCAAACATTTTTCACACAATTTTCATTTTTCCATAATTATCCAGAGTTTGGACAATCAAATGAAATTTCCTACTTTTCCACATTATCCAAGACTTCATAGAAACCATGGAAGTGTGGATTAATTTGGCCATATTTCAGCTACACTGGAAATGATCAAAACATGTACATGTACAGGTTGCTCCTCGCGGGACCCGGCCGGGCCAAGCCCGAACGAGAGACGCGAGGCTATCCCCCAGTGGGTCCACCACCTGCAGGGGGAACCGTGAGGGACCGGTGCAAAGAGGATTGGGTGGCGGACGAAGGTGGAGACATCAGTGGCCCGATCCCCGGATGCTTAGGCTGGCTCTAGGGACGTAGAATGTTACCTCCCTGGGGGGGAAGGAGCCTGAGCTTGTGCGGGAGGTCGAGAGATATCGACTAGAAATAGTCGGGTTCTCCTCCACGCACAGTGTGGGCTCTGGAACCCATCTCCTTGAGAGGGGCTTGACTCTGTTCTACTCTGGAGTGGCCCACGGGGAGAGGCAACGGGCTGGGGTGGGTTTGCTTGTTGCCCCCCAGCTCAGCCGTCTCGTATTGGGGTTTACCCCGGTGGATGAGAGGGTCGCATCCCTGCGCCTTCGGGTCGGGGATAGGTCTCTGACTGTCGTTTTGGCCTACGGGCCGAGTGGTAGTGCGGAGTACCCGGCCTTCTTGGTGTCCCTGTCGGGGGTGCTGGATAGTGCCCCTCCCGAGGAGTCCATTATTCTGCTGGGGGACTTCAACGCCCACGTGGGAAACGACAGTGACACCTGGAGAGGCGTGATCGGAAGGAATGGCCTCCCCGATCTGAATCCGAGTGGTGTTTTGGAGGGGGAAGCAGTGCTTCGCCAACACTGTTTATAGTGGGGGTGGGAGGCTGCTGACCTCGACTGGGGACATTATCGGGCGGTGGAAGGAGTACTTCGAGGATCTCCTCAATCCTGCCATCACGCATTCCCTGGTGGAAACAGAGGCTGGGGACTCGGGGTTGGACTCTTTCATCACCCAGGCTGAAGTCACAGAGGTGGTTAAAAAGCTCCGCGATGGCAAGGCTTCGGGGGTGGATGAGATCCGCCCTGAGTACCTCAAATCTCTGGATGTTGTGGGGGTGTCATGGTTGACACGCCTCTTCAACATTGCATGGCGGTCGGGGACAGTGCCTCTGGACTGGCAGACCGGGGTGGTGGTTGACACGCCTCTTCAACATTGCATGGCGGTCGGGGACAGTGCCTCTGGACTGGCAGACCGGGGTGGTGGAGGGTGTGTTCCAACTACAGGGGGATCACACTCCTCAGCCTCCCTGGTAAGGCCTACGCCAGGGTATTGGAGAGGAGAGTCCGGCCGATAGTCGAACCTCGGCTTCAGGAGGAGCAGTGTGGTTTTCGTCCCGGCCTTGGAACACTGGACCAGCTCTACACCCTCTACAGGGTACTCGAGGGTTCATGGGAGTTTCCCCAACCGGTTCACATGTGTTTTGTGGACCTGGAGAAGGCATTCGACTGTGTCCCTCGTGATGCCTTGTGGGGGGTGCTCCAGGAGTATGGAATCGGGGGCCCTTTATTAGGGGCCATCCGGTCCCTGTACGAGCGGAGCAGGAGTTTGGTCCGCATTGCCGGCACTAAGTCGGACCTGTTCCCGGTGCATTTGGACTCCGGCAGGGCTGCCTTTGTCACCGGTCCTTGTTCATAACTTTTTTATGGACAGGATTTCTAGACCCCAGCCAAGGGCCGGAGGGGGTCTGGTTTGGGGACCAGTGGATTTCGTCTCTTCTTTTGCAGATGGCGTGGTCCTGCTGGCCCCCTCTAGCCAAGACCTACAGCATGCGCTGGGGCGGTTCGCAGCCGAGTGTGAAGCGGCTGGGATGAAGATCAGCTCCTCCAAGTCAGAGGCCATGGTACTCAACCAGAAAAGGGTGGCTTGTCCTCTTCAGGTTGGAGGGGAGTTCCTGCCTCAAGTGGAGGAGTTCAAGTATCTCGGGGTCTTGTTCACGAGTGAGGGAAGAATGGAGCGGGAGATCGACAGACGGATCGGTGCGGCTGCCGCAGTAATGGGGGCGCTGTGCCGGTCCGTTGAGGTGAAGAGAGAGCTGAGCCGAAAAGCGAAGCTCTCAATTTACCGGTCGGTCTACGTTCCTACCCTCACCTATGGCCTTGAACTTTGGGTCATGACCGAAAGAACGAGATCCCGGATACAAGCGGCTGAAATGAGCTTCCTCCGTAGGGTGGCGGGCACTCCCTTAGAGATAGGGTGAGGAGCTCCGGCCATTCAGGAGGGGCTCGGAGTAGGCCGCTGCTCTTCCACATCGAGAGGAGCCAGTTGAGTGGCTCGGGCATCTATACGGATGCCTCCTGGAAACCCCTTCCACGGAAGGTGTTCCAAGCACGTTCCACCCGGGAGGAGGCCCAGGGGAGGGCCCCCAGGACACGCTGGGGGGACTATGTCTCTCGGGGGCCTGGGAACGCCTTGGGCTCCCCCCGGAGGAGCTGGAGGAGGTGTCTGGGGAGAGGGACGTCTGGGTGTCTCTGCTGAGTCTGCTGCCCCCGCGACCCGGTTCCGGATAAGCGGAAGACGACGAGTACGAGTACGAGTACGAGTACGATTTTAAATAATCTTTATAGCAGAATGTAATATAGCAGGTATATGCTGTAAGAATAACTGTATTATTAAAGGAAGTTATATTTTCCATTTCAACTGTTATTGGTGAGTCTACATTGCTTCCAGTGTTATGTTCTGTCCCACCTTCTTGTAGAGCAGCAGCCAGAAGCCCAGCAGCCAGCGGCAGCTCCTCTGGCTGTGGCTGGACCAGCAGCTGCGGCTCCACCAGAGCAGCATCCGTCCTCCCGCTCAGAACAGAGAGCTCTGTGTAGATCTGCAGCTTCTCCTCCAGGCTGGAGCAGATCTGCTGGTCCTGACTCGTCAAGCTCTCTGATACACAGATTCAGACAGTTTAAGAATTAGAAGGTGTCTTCCCCTGGTAGCTGAATATACACATATACATAAACAATTGCGGGGCCTGAATTTACCTTGTAACTTGAGGATCTTCTGGAAACGAGCCTCAGCAGCCTTCTCCTCTTCAGATTCGCTTGCATATTCCTCTGGCTCCTCTGGACAGCTAAGCAGCAGCAAAAATCAAAGGAAAAAATATGTTTTTAATTAAAAATATAGAATAAATATGTATTGGTAATGATTCTCTGCTTACATGTAGAGAGCTTCACAAAAGTATTCAAGTACAGAAGAGTTAAAACATTTTCACATTTTATCATATTTTGACAACCGTAAATTATATTTTCTTTTTCTTGATATTAGATTGTAGACAAACACAAGGTAAAGTAGAAGCAATTTAATATATGGATTTATATTTCAATTCCAAACAAAAATCTAAAGCCTCTAAATAAAATCTAGTCCAAATAACAGTCTTCATACTTCTCTTAATTAGTTAATTGAGTGGAACTGGATCTCAGTATAAACTTAGCTTTTCTTTCAA